>CM066334.1:31223811-31228016 GCA_033807585.1 Hydrophis major
CAAGCTTTCCTATCCCTCCCCAGGAGAGGCGATTTGGTCCTTTCTGACAGATATCATATCGTCCTGTTTGATCTGTCCTGTTGGGTTAGTTTGTTATTATGACCGTTTTTCACATTTACAACCCTCGAGGTCAAGTGATTAAAATTCAAGACATTTGATAACGGGTTCGGATTTATGATGGTTGCTGTGTCCGGGGGGGTCATGTGATTTTGCGACTCTTCGGACAAAGCAGTTCAATGGGGAAGCCAGGTTCCTTGAACAAACTAGGTTACTAACTTGTTATTGGGAGTCCCAAAGGTGCTTTTTCAAGAGGCGATTGGACTTTCTGGTATTTTTTTTTCTTGGAAGGCGTTTTGCTTCTCATCCAAGAAGCTTCTGAAGAAGCTTCTTGGATGAGAGGCGAAACGCCTTCAAGAAAAAAAACCAGAAAGCTTGAAGCTTCTTGGATGAGAAGCGAAACGCCTTCAAAGAAAAACCAGAAAGCTTGAAGCTTCTTGGATGAGAAGCGAAACGCCTTCAAAGAAAAACCAGAAAGTCTAGTTGCCTCTTGAAAAAGCACCTTTGGGACAACCATGACCTGGAGGACTGACAATCTCCAGAGACATTTGTGATTCGGAGATTGCCCAAATAAATCGCATTATTCGGCTTAAGCTGGGTTGCCCTCTAGTCTAGATTCGCGATCGGGCGCTCTTCATTTCAGCCCCAAGGCAGGGAGCAGGCAGGACCCACGCTGGGCGCCCTTGCTGAGATCCCTTCCCCACTTGTAGGAAAGAAATCCAGGGATCCTTCCTTCCACCCCACCGCCAGACGGGGGAACGGATGGGGGGGGGGGTTGGTTATTTTTTGGGAGGGGGGAGGAGCTGCGTTCCAAAATTCTTCCTTGCATCCGAATCCAATATTTTTTCGCGGTGATGCGGGAGAGGGGGAGATTTCAGTTTACACGGTCCTTCTTGGACTCGCCTTTGAACAGAAGGGAATTCAAGGCGGGGAAAGGGAAACGGTTCAGAGAGAGGCAACCCCGAGCCAAAATCTTTGGAAGAGGAGAGCGAGGGCGTTCCTTCTTGGCAATCTGCTCGTCTTTCTTCCCTCCTTCCTTGACTTTTACTATTATTATTATTATTATTACTTTTTATTTTTTGGCCTCTTTTCAGGGTCACTTTCCCCCCTCCCCACCATTTAAAGTCCCCACCGTCGAGTTCAGGTTTTTGGACTTGGGCAGTGAGTTTTAAGGCACCCCACCGATTCCACCCAAGGTCAAAACTTTGGTGTTTTCGGAGACTGTGGCGAGTTTTGCGATTCTTCATTGGGATCCATTGAAAAACAGCCTCGGAGCCTTTTAAAAAATGACTGGCAGGTTTGCTGTCTGGGCACACCTCCCCCATCCCCCCCCCCCTTGCAAGTAACCCACGCAAATACTATTTCCTAGTATGATTTTTTAAAAAATAAATAAGAATTACTGTTACTACTATTCTCCCTTCCTTCCTTTCACCCATCTCCTCTCACTTGTGACGGTATGACTGTAACTTTGTTGCTTGTATCCTTATGATTTATATTGACTGTTTCCTCGTATGATTTGATTGCTTATTGTATCCTATGACTATCATTAAGTGTTGTATCTTATGATTCTTGACTCTTGATGAATGAATCTTTTCTTTTATGTACACTGAGAGCATTTGCACCAAGACAAATTCCTTGTGTGTCCAATCATACTTGGCCAATAAAGAATTCTATTCTATTCTTTCTCTTCTCTTCTCTTCTCTCTTCTCTTCTCTTCTCTCTTCTCTCTTCTCTTCTCTATTCTTTTGTCTCTTCTCTTATTTTCTTTTCTCTTCTCTTCTCTTCTCTTTTCTCTTCTCTTCTCTTCTATGCTATTCTATTCTATTCTCTCTTTTCTACTCTATTCTATTCTCTCTACTCTCTTCTCTCTTCTCTCTTCTCTCTTCTCTCTTCTCTTCCTCTGCTCTGCTATTCTATTCTATTCCATTCTATCCTATCCTATCCTATCCTATCCTATCCTATCCTATCCTATCCTATCCTATCCTATCCTATCCTATTCTTAATAGATTCTATTCTGTTCTATTCTATTCTAAATAGATTCTATTCTGTTCTATTCTAAATAGATTCTGTTCTATTCTATTCTATTCTATTCTATTCTATTCTATTCTATTCTATTCTATTCTATTCTATTCTATCTATTCTAATACCTATAGAACCTGGCTGCCTATACTGGGCCATCTGCAGAGGAAGAGGGGATGTAAAAACTCTTGATGTGTTTCTTCTTCACTGTTTCTTCTCTCCCTTCCAAATAAGGGTAGTCTTGACTTACAACAGTTCCTTTAGTGACCAGTCAAAGTTATACAACACAGTGAGAAAAGAGTGACTTATGACCGTTTTTTCACACTTACAACTGGTGCCGCCATTCTTGTGGTCAGATGATCTAAATTGAGATGCTTGGTAAAACTGGTTCATATTTAAGATGGTTGCAGTGTTGGGGGGGGGGGGTGTCACATGATCCTCCTTTGCCACCTTCCAACAAGCTAAAGTCAATGAGGAAGCCAGAGTCACTAAACAATGGGGCCAAGGAAAGTGGTAAAAATGGAGCAAAACTCCCTCTGAACAAATCCCAAAGGTACTTTTTGGTTTTTGTTTTTCTTTGGAAGACTACAGACACTACAGAGATACTGATGAACAGAGTTGGAAGGGACTTTGTAGGTCATCCAGTCCAACCCCCTGCCCAAGCAGGGGACATTCCTGAGAGAGGGCAGTCCAGTCTCTTCTTGCAAGCCTCCAGTGATGACGCTCCCACAACTTCCAAAGGGCAATTTCATATTATTACTGAACATTATTAACATTTAACTGGAATTATTAGATTAGATTATATTAACAGAGTTGGAAGGGACCTTGTAGGTCATCTAGTCCAACCTCCTGCCCAAGCAGGAGACATTCCTGACAGATGGCAGTCCAATCTCTTCTTGAAAGCTTCCAGTGATGGAAGTTCCTACAACTTCCGAAGGCAACATCTGTTCCATCGGTTGATTGCTCTGTCAGAAAATGTCTCATTTCCAGGTTGAAAGTGTCCTTGTTTAATTTCCATCCGTTATTCCTTGCCTGGTCTTGAAAGGTGGTTTGGAAAAGAGCTTGACCCCCTTCCTCCTCTCTGTGGCAACCCCTCCAATATTGGAAGACTGCTCTTCTGTCTCCCCTGGTCCTTTTCTTCCTTTTGTCTTTCCTTTAACAAATGTTTCCCCTCGCCACATACATTTGGGGCTCCGTTTGGTCGTAAGCTGAGGATTGCCTGTACCTATATCTATTCACTTTCGGGATGTGCCGGAGGAGAGGGAGCTTAAAGCAAAGGCTCCGGGTTTGGGAGGGGAGCGGGTGTGTGTGTGTGTGAGAAACAGGCCCGTAGAAGCTCAAAACCAGGGAGGCAGCGACGGCAACCCAAGAGTTAAGCGCGACGTCTTTTCATTGAATGCCAGTGCCAGCGGCCCCAGGCAGAAGGGACCTGACCCCGCTACAGCATCCAGATGTGTGCGGCTCTCTCTGGGGACTCTGCTGCAGACCCAGGCCTGGATTGTAAAAGTAGACAGGATTTGGGGAGGGGGCCGGGAGGGAAAGCCGAAGGAAAGGGAGGCGGTGAGGGTCAGGATTGGGGAGAGGCTTGTCTTGAATTGCTTCCCCTCCTACCCGGCTGAATGGTGGGCTGAATGGGCTGAATGGGCAGGAATCCCGGCCCAGGTCACGTCCAGGTTGCGCTACGTCTCTGAACGATGAAAAGGAGGAGTGGGGTTGAGTGGAGGGAGGGAGGGCTAATTGCCGAAGGGATGCCGCCGCGCATCTATTTTGGAGGCGGGGAGCGAAAGGGAACTGGGGTGAGGGGGGGTTGTCTCTCAGGGTCCCCGCAGGTAGCCCCCCGCCTCTCGCTGCCTGCTTGGATTAAAAATCCTGAGTATAAAGAGGGTGGGAGGTGGGGGAGAGAGAGAAATAGGGGAACTTTGGAGGGGAAGAGGTAAAGAAAGCCTAACACGCTCCCAAAATGGTTGGTTGGTTGTTTTTTTAAAGGAATGTGGGATGTCCTTTTGTATTTTTCATTTTCTAATTTTACGGCATTGCGGGACGCCTCCAACCCCCCCCCCCCTTAAAAGCGCGAGAGTTGCAGGCTTGTTTCAGAGTGAAGGAAACGGACGCGTTGGAAGAGTTTGGGA
>CM066334.1:31228116-31355616 GCA_033807585.1 Hydrophis major
CCGAAACCGGGGCAATCTGGACTGAATTAGAGATACACTTAAGTCACCCGCTCTTCGAAAGTTTCCGTTAACTCCGGGCAAAAACCGGAGCCCTCCCCCCAAAAAGCTGAAAGAAATAACCCTACCTACCCACCCACGTGGGGGAACCAAAACGGAAATGTAAGGACTCTAGCTGGCCTTCTTCTAAGAACTGTGGCCGGGGAGCAGGTCCTATAACGAAGAGGATGGGACGCATTTCGGCGACAAGGCGATTAAAAATAGGCTGCGGGACACCGGTGCGGAGTAACCAGCTCTGGGTTGTTCAGCTCTTCCCTCCCCTCAACAGACATCCCCCCCTCTCCCTCCCTCTCTCTCCCTCTCTCTCCATCCTCTCTCTCTCTCTCCCTCTCCCTCTCCATCTCTTCCCTCCCTCCCTTCCTCCCTCCCTCCCTCCCCTCTCTCTCTCCCCTCCCTCCCTCTCTCTTTCCCTCTTTCCCTCCCTCTCTTTCCCCCTCTTTCCCTCCCTCCCTCCTTCCTCTCTCTCTCTCTCTCCCTCCCTCCCCCTCCCTCCCTCCTTCCCTTCCTCTCTCTCTTTCCCCCCTTTCCCTCCCTCCCTCCCTTCCTTCCTCCCCCCCTCTCTCTTCCCCCTCTCTTTCCCCTCTCTCCCTCCCTCCCTCCCTCCCTCCCTATATATGTATATGCATGTGTATGGTTGGATGGATGTATATATGACACCCGACGGAGCAGGAAAGTAGCCTCCAGAGCGATTCTGCCAGTCGGCTTCTCTCTCGGGAGAGCAAAAGGACCCCGCCAGGCTCAGTTCTTGGGCGCATCCAGCCTTCTCTGGATCGCGCAGGCGGGCGGGCGGGCGGGCACAGCGGGGCGGACCGAGTTTTTCCTCCCCATCGAGTGACTTCACTTCCCAAAATTGGCAGGGGGTGGGGAAAAAAAAAAAACAGTTTCATCCGGTTACTGTCGCCCTTTCGCTTTGCGCCAAGCGCGAGAGGGAGGTCGGAGGAGCTCAGCGGGCCGGACGCGCGTTTTGGAGCAGAGCGCGGGAGAAACCCCATCGCAGAGCGCGGGAGAAACCCCATCCCACCCCGAGGAAGGACGGGGACGCGCCTCGGGGAAAGGAAGAGAAGGGAAGGGAAAGGGGGGGGGGAGAGGGTGAATCGACGTCGGGAGCGCGCCGCGAGCAAGGCCAGCCTAAGACGCGTCGCGGGAGCGAGGATCCGAGTTTGGGACTTTGGGAAGGGGCGTCTTTGGGGAGGGGTGCCACGAGGAAACCGGGTCAATGTGGGGACCTTGGGGACCCCCGGCTGGAAATCGAGCTCGATGGACGGGACTATCAAGGTAAGAGGCGGCGGCGAGGGCGAGCCAGGGACGGAGGGGAAAAGGGGAGCTTCGGAGAAGTGGGGAGACAAAGGCGATGGGATATTATTTTGGCGAGGTCGCTGGCTTCCCGTTAACTCGCGTCGCTGCGAGGCCGGATTTTCCTTTTAAATCCCCTTTCCTCCCACTTCTCTGCTTCCTAAAAGTTTCGCTAAAGCGCGCTTTGCCGAGTTTTGCAACGGCAACCGCTGGCCAAGAAAGAAAGCGGGCGAGAGAGAGAGAGAAAAAAAAGCGCAGCTGTGAGCGGAGCGCATCGCTGCGCTTCTCGTCTCTAGATTGCGAGCCTCGCCTCCGGCCGTGGCCTCCGCCGCCGTTGTGCGCCTCGCCCCGGCTGTTCCATTTCCCCCGCGCCCCGCTCTGGATCGCTGGAAGGGGCAGCTCCGGACGGGCCTATCCAGGAGGGAAAGAGAACCGGACCGAGCTGTCAGCGGAGCCGACGGGGCTGGTTCTACGAGCCGGGAGGGCTTCAAGATAGAAACCCAAAGTTTTAGTTCGGAGTCCGGAAGGATTTCCAAGATGGGACAAGGGTGGCGGTGGAAAAGGCCGCGTGAAAATTCTTCGGGACGGGTGTGTGTGAGAGAAGGGGGAGGGAGGGAGGGAGGGAGGGAGAAAGAAAGAGAAAGAATTAAATGAGGTGGCTTAAATGGCCTTCTCCCTCTTGTCGGCTTCCAGAGAGATATTTATAAGGACGTTTTCTTCTGTCCATAAGCGGTTTTGTTTGTTTTTCCCTGCCACAAGTCCGCCGGTGGGGATGCAGGTTTTGTTTTGCGTTTGTTTGCTTTTTTTAAAAAAATAGCAATGCGTATTTTTTTTTTGGGGGGGGGGGGGAGAGGAATTGGCAAGAAAAGGGAGTCAACGTTGAAGGGAGGTTTGTAAAAGCCGCAATTGTTGGACGAAAGATCCCATCAGCCGAAAGGCGTTTATTATCCTATTAATCCGTAGCGGCCCGGTTTCCAATCTTTACACTGCGATCCTCCCGCTACTGGAAATCCCGAAGCGCAGAAGTCTCCAAACTTGGCAACTTTAAGACTTGTGGACTTCAACTCCCAGAATTCTCCAGCCAGCATAGCTGGCCAAGTTTGGGGACCCCTGCTCGTAGCGCCGCGGATTGTATTTACCCGGCCTTGCTTACTTAGGGTTTGACAAGGAAACCGGGTTTTCTCCGTTCCCCGCCGGCTTGGTTTCGCAGGAGGATTCGTGCAACAGGAGGCCAAAGCTTGTGGCTTTGCTTCCTTGCGCAAAGCTTCTCTTGAGAAAACAACCGCTGCAATGCTTTTAATGGAGAAAAAAAAAAGTTCCAAAGAAACTTGGTTCTTTCTTCCTGGCTTCCCTGCTCTCCCCCCCCCCCCCCCGCAAAAAAAAGTTTTCAGCCACCTTGCCAAAATGCCTCTGAGGTGATGCACCAGGTGTGCTTTAACCTGAGAGGAGGAGGAGGAGGAGGAAGAGGAGGAGGAAGAGGAGGTGGAGGAGGAAGAGTAAAAGGAGGAGGAGGAGGAGGGAGAAGAGGAGCAGGAGGAGGAGGAAGAGGAGGAAGAGGGAGAAGAGTAGGAGGAGGAAGAGGAAAAGCAGGAGGAGGAGGAGGAGGAGGGAGAAGTGGCACTCAAAAGCTGCTTAGAAGGGAAAAAGAAAGAAAGGGGAAAGGGGGAAAGGGTGTGTGTGTGGAGGGGGGGAAGATAACAACACAGAATCAGGAGCCACTTCTATAAAATAATGCATAACATATACTAGAAGAGCTGGAATGTATCAGATAAGTTATTTTCATGCAATCTGCATTAGAATCATGTGGTCTTAAGAGGGACATGTTAGGAATAGATCCAGTGGAATAGGAGGAGGAGGAGGAACAGGAGGAGAAAGAGGAGGAAGAGGGAGAAGAGGAGGAGGAGGAGGAGGAAGGGGAGGAGGAGAAAGAGGAGGAGGGAGAAGAGGAGCAGGAGGAGGAGGAAGAGGAGGAAGAGGGAGAAGAGTAGGAGGAGGAAGAGGAAAAGCAGGAGGAGGAGGAGGAGGAGGGAGAAGTGGAGAAGGAAGAGGAAGGGGAAGAGGAGGAGGAGGAGGAACAGGAGGAGAAAGAGGAGGAAGAGGGAGAGGAGGAGGAGGGGGAGAAGAGGAGGAGGGGGAAGAGGAGGTAGATGGAGAAGAGGAGAAGGAGGAGGAACAGGAGGAGGAGGAGGAGGAGGAGGAAAAGGAGGAGGGGGAGGAAGAGGGGAAGAGGAGCAGGAGGAGAAAGAGGAGGAAGAGGGAGAAGAGAAGGAGGAAGAAGAGAAAAAGGAGGAGGGGGAGGGCAAGAGCTTCCTCCTTCTGCCCTCCTCCAATCCACAACTGGTTAGAGGGAGGGGGCAGAGGGCCAGTAAGGCCTCTGTGAGTAACAAGTGCAACCTTGCAGCCCCAAAGGGAAAGGCAGGAAGAGGAAGTGAGTGGTGAGGAATAAGCAAGGACCTGATGATCTGGCAGTCCAGCAGCCGCAGCAAAGACTGCAGCTATTTTGTCTCCTAACCACAGCTCCTGGAGATGAGCCCAGTTCTCTCTTCAGCCTCCTGGACTCCTAGGCCCAGCCATCTGGTCTCCTGGCTTGCTTTCCACCCCATGAAGCTGCCTTCTGGATTAAAGGTTGGCATGGGCTGCCTTCCTCCAGATTAGGAGGGCTTTTTTGGGGTGGGGGGGAGGCCAAAGGGCATCACACCAGTGTTGCTGGTAGTAAAGATAAGGGGCCATTTTTATTTACCCTTGAAATTCCATTTCAGTTTTGAGTTTTTGCTCTAGGAGTGCAGTGTTTCCTAACCTGGGCCATTTCCAAGATCTGGTCTTCAGCTTGTTATTGTTGTTGTTAGTTGCAAAGTCGTGTCTGACCCATCGCAACCCCATGGACAATGTTCCTCCAGGCCTTCCTGTCCTCTACCATCCCCTGGAGTCCATTTAAGCTCACGCCAACGGCTTCTGTGACTCCATCCAGCCACCTCCTTCTCTGCTGTCCCTTTCTTCTTTTGTCCTCCATCGTTCCCAGCATGAGGCTCTTCTCCAGAGAGTCCTTCCTTCTCATGAGGTGGCCAAAGTCTTTGACTTTCATCTTCAGGATCTGGCCTTCGAAAGAGCAGTCAGGGTTGATCTCCTCTCGGACTGACTGGTTGGATCACCTTGCAGTCCAAAGGACTTGCAAAAGTCTTCTCCAGCACCATTGTTCAAAGGCCTCCATTTTTTGGCCCTTGGCCTTCGGTGGACTTCAACTACCAGAATCCTTATCAATGGCCATGCTGGTAGTGGAATTCTGGGAGTTGAAGTTCATCTACCCCAAAATGGCCAAGGTTGGGAAACACAGCTCGAGTAGTAGTTTCCAACTGTTCCAGGCGGCTTTGACAGTAGCAGGAAAGCTGGGACCATTGAAAGGCTTTTGGTTTCATCTCCAGCCAATATAAACCACTCCAAACTTGATTGCAGAAAGTACGACTTCAGCAACAGAGTGGTCAACGCCTGGAATTCACTACCTGACTCTGTTGTTACATCCTCAAACCCCCACTCCTTTAACCTCAAACTATCCACTCTTGACCTCACCCCATTCCTAAGAGGTCTGTAAGGGGCATGCATAAGTGGACCATCGTGCTTCCCGTCCCTGTCCTTTTGTCCCCATTTATTCATACCTATTTCCTGTGTTCTCACTCATGTTTATATTTATACCTATTATCTTGTAAGTGATTGACAAATCAAATCAAATAAATAAAAACACCTCAATCCAGGGCCATACTTGTGGAAGAGAAGGAGGTAGGAGAGTTAGAAGCCGGACTAAAGAAAATTATAAGTTGAGAAGCTTTTTCAGAAGGTCCCACCTCTGGAAGCAAACAAACAATACCCCAAATGTTAAGTGGGAAGGAGGTGGGTTTGTAAAATGAGTCTCCCCCTTAAATCTAAAATAGAATTTGGGCCAACCAGGAGACAGTGAGTTCAAGTTGATTAAGTGAATTTGAGCCCCTCCCCAGGAGACTGTGAATTCTAGTTCCTCCTTAGGCATGAAAGCTGGCTGGGTGACTTTGGGCCAGTCGCTCTGTCAGGTTCCGACTTGCATTTCCCCTAAAAACTCCAGGCAACCCTTGGTGGAGACGAGACCCACCTTCTACCCTTAAAGGCTAAAACTTCAAAGCTTTTGAGCTGATGACAAAGGTGTCAGGAAATGGGCAAGAGAAATATGATTTAAGTTCCTGCTCTCTGGCAGGGTGAGGGACACCTGGTTAAAAAGTCCTAACAGAAACTAGCATTTTTCTGCAGCTGGCAGCTCCTTCTCGTTTGCAAATTTGGTTTGCCACAATCTAACTGATGGAAGATCATTTTAAGGACAGGCCAAAAGGATCCTTTCAAAATATTTTCCACTTGAATATTTGTCCAGTTTCAGTTGTGGGCTTTCAAGAGCTGCAGGAATGCCTTGGTTGCTGGAATTTAAAGCCCATGAATAATGCATATGACCTCGCTAAGGGACTGACACACTCACCACACACTCTCTCTCCCTCTCCTCCCCTCTCTTTCATCTTCCTCTCTCCTCATCTCTCTCTTTCTCCTCATCTCTCTCTCTCTTAAAAGAATGCATTTATGACGTTTTATCATTGTTATTCTAGAACAGGGGCCTTCAAACTTGACAGATTTAAGACTTGTGGACTTCAACTCCTAGAAATCCTCCTCCACTCATGTTAGCTCAGGAATTCTGGGTGTTGAAGTCCACAAGACTTAAACATGCCAAGTTTGAAGACCCTTGTTCTAGAACGTGATCCACTGGGTAATCTAGCTTCATCAAAGTTACTGAAACAAAATGTGGTTCACACTTTCATGACGTAGCATGTTGTGTTAAACCAGCCAGTATTGCTGATGGCATAGCTTGTGGTATGGTTTTATTCACTGATGGTTTATTTGGCACACTGAGGCTACCGAGTTTCATGTGTTGTGTGGACACAATAATTGGGTTTTAAATGTAGTGGACAAATGCACATTATCCCAATTAACCAATAGGAGAGAATATTTGTAGCTCGGGGTTCAACTGTGGGGGTCCTTGGAATCCACAACACCTCTTGGCCAGGAAGACCCAGATCAGCAGAGATTAACACCAAAATTAATACAATCAAGCTGTACCCGATACCCTAATCAAGGCATTACCAATTCAGACAAACAAACAGTAAACAACAGCCTCATCAAGGAAACATCAAGAATACTCCCACCAACACTGACAAGGCAAATCAATTGTATATAAACAGAGGATAAACCCCACTCCTACTATCACTGATGATGATGCCTAGTCGGGTAATGAAATGCCTGCAAGGAAACAGTCAAGCTCAGAAAACACCAAGGACCCTTTATGAGCACAATTTAGATAAAATAAGTAACAACCAGAGGTGGTGTTCAGCAGGTTCTGACCAATTCTGGAGAACTGGTAGCAGAAATTTTGAGTAGTTTGGAGAACCTCTGACTGGGCCCGCCCCCATCTCTTCTCTGCCTGCCCCCAGATGATTGGCTGGGTCTTCTTTGGTTGCCCTGCACAGGAGAGCGGAGCTGGAAAGTAGGTTAGTGGGGTGGGGAGGGAATGGAGATTTTGCAGTATCCTTCTCCTGCCACATCCATCAAGCCATGCCCAAAGAACCCGTAGTAAATTTTTTTTTTTTGAATCCCACCACTGGTAACAACTCTTGAGATCTTAAATACTCTTGTATGCATTATAACTCAGTGGTGGAGAATTTTTTTTTGGGGGGGGGGGGCGGGGGGGAAGACCCCTATGTGTTTCAGTCACTGGTAATTGGCTTCGTATTCTTTCCTTCTCTTTGTTTTATCAGGATAGGCAAGTAATTCTCATTGCATAATTTATTCTCTAAAAGGGATTATATAAAATATCTGCATAGAACCAGATTGGAAACATCTGCTCTATCCAGAAGATAAGAATTGTTGCCAAGAGAAATGTGCAGTTCGCAAGTGGAATAACATACCTAGTTATCTTCCCAGAAATCTGACTACGTCCAACATTTTAAATGGTACAGAATCATACAATCACAGGGCTGGAAGGGATCCTGAAGGTCTTCAAGTCCAATCCCCTGCTCCAAGGCACAATCCTTATACTGTCCCAGACAAATGACTGTCCAACCTTTTCTTGAGAACTCCAGCAATGGATGTCCCAAAGGTGCTTTTTCAAGAGGCAATTGGACTTTCTCGTTTTTGTTTTTTTAAACATTTTTTTTTATTTTTGACAACAAACATAAACAAACACAAATATAGAACAACAAATAAAACCTTCTTTCAATTGTACAGTGTGTCAGTTGGTACATATCTCTTGTGCATAATATCAACAGTCCTTCACTCTTAAATTAAGTTAAAATTCATGTTATGCAGATCAACTATTCATATCATATTATTATTAAATCATCATAAGACTTTAATTGCAAATTCACATCAATGGACTTTCTAGTTTTTCTCTGAAGATGTTTCACTTCTCATCCAAGAAGCTTCTTCAGCTCTCTTTCTTCAGAGCTGATGAAGCTTTTTGGATAAGAAGTGAAATGTCTTTTTAAAAAGCCCAGAAAGTCAGTTGAGAAAGCATCTTTGGGACAACCATGACCTGGATGACTGAGAATCTCGATAGACCTCCAGTAATGAAGCATCCACAATTTGGGAAGGTAAGGTGTTCCATTGATTAATCAATCTCAATATTGAAGGAGGAATCTCAAATTCCTCCTTATTTCCGGGTTGAATTTACCTCTGATGAACTTCCGCCCATTGCTTCTTGTTCTGCCCTTTGTGCTTTGGAGAATAATCAACACCTTTTTCTCCATGACAGCCCTTCAAGGATTGGAAGACTGCTATCAGGTCTCCTCTAACCTGGGAGGAGTTCCGTTTGAATGGCAATGTAACTATGTGGGGCTTGGAACATATAGTAGCTAGGAATTGATGGCAGAAAAAAAAAAAGCAGAAAGATATAAAAATCATCTCTAATTTAGAAAGAAGAGGGCAGACACTTTTTGTGGTTAAGACCTGGAGCCCCTTTCTATCAAAGAAGGAACCTAGCTGGCTAAATGGAAATACAGTTCAATCTAGTAATAACTGTAAAAAAAAAAAAAAAAAGTAGATCGCTTTTTATTCCTCATCCATTCTTCATCTTCCATTTAGTGTGCTGTCCTAGATATCCTCCATGAGCAAAGAAGTTTAGTTGTGATTGTGATACCGTAGCTGCCTGAAGATGAAAAGAGAAGGAAATTCAAAATATGCATATAATCCATATTACTGTTATGACTACGTTACCAACTTGCAAAGTTAGATGCATCTGAGCAACTACGGTAGCTAGGGGTCCATTTGCAACAAAAATAAGCCCCCGACTTCTGCAACTTGATTGTTGACAGTCCTGAAGCAATATGGTTTTCTTATATCTCTGCAATTAGCAACATAACTGAAAAACACATGCTTCTCTCCCACTGTACTAATCCCTCAGGCCAGGGCATAGACTCATGGGGAGCAGAGGAACTGACTTGAAAGCAGCTGCTTGCAATGGTGAATGCAAGCCATGGAGCTCAACCACAACTCTTTGTAAGAACTTGTGCCTGTGTTGCAACATACCCCAAACTGTTCTTCTCATTAAGTGGCGAAAGCCCCTCTGTGAGAAGAATTCACCATGCATGGTGCAAGCCACCTGAATGAGATTCTTGAAGTGATGGCTCTGTATCTGTGTCGTCTCCTCACTTTAGTGTTTCCCTGTTTCTAAACACCAGCATTTTACTCTAAGGTGATCACACTTGGTTCATAAAATCTACCACTATGGAGCTCTCACTTCACAACCGGGAGGCTGAAAGTTCGATCCTAGGTAGAGGCAGATATTTCTCCCTCTGGGCATAGTGAGATTATATCTGCTGAACAAAACTCCGCATTGGTGACAGGAAGGACATCTGGCCAGTAAACACTCTGCTAGCTCCATTCAGTTGCCCAGACTCCACCCCGCAAGGGATTATGGGGTCATTAAAATAAGATGATAAAATGTACCATTACAGGTATAAAGCTCTTGGAGAAAGTATGCTGTTGGGACTTTGATGCCGTGTCTTGCCATCTCCCTTGGTCCAAAGTGTTGCCAGTCACACTGTAGCATCCATATGGAATTACTGTAATAAACCAGAAATATCACAGGACAACTTTGTTTCCAAGACTGTGTTAAGAATCTAAGACCCAAACTTTGCATTTTTATACATTGGTTCTCTTGTTTTGAACAACCATTCTAAACATTTTTTAAAGGTTACCCAAAAAGGCAATAATATTTATGTTCCTTGTGATTAAAAGCCATTAACAGGTCTGCTGCTTATTTCAAATTCATGGGCTAAGGATTTAAGCATGCCATCCATTTTGGAGTTATTTGCCAGTTGATGTCTTTGAAAGAGTTGCTTTCTGAGAAGAGCTTCACCAGGGAAAATACTTTTTAAAGAAGGAATTTGCAATGAAGGAGCAGCTGGTTTGTTACGAGAATCCAACCAGAATCTAACAAATTAGATTTTTTTTCCTGTGGTAAACCCTGTGATTTTAATAGAATTATTTCTAAGTCAATATGCAAACTTTATATGCATTCTTATGTAGATCTAAGACAGGTTCCTGGGTAATGAAGCAATAGTGTTGAAATCACGATGTAGTTATGTTCCAAACCATCTGAAACCACATATAGATAGATCAAATTTGTTACAGTGTTTTTGTTAACTGTCTACCTACCTATGAATGAATTGTGAAATAGAGCTTCTAATATTTTGCTTGGAATTTACAGTATTTTGTGTATGTATGTATGTATGTATGTATGTATGTATGTATATATATATATGTATATATATATATATATATATATATATATATATATATATATATATACATATTTTAAATTAATTGTATATGATCAATGTGGTATATCAGTGCGACATAATCCAGTTTAGAGGTCTTCACACTTGGCAACTTTAAAACTTGTGGACTTCAACTCCCAGAATTCTGAAAGTTGAAGTCCACAAGTCTTAAAGTTGCCAAGTTTGGGGACCCCTGATCTACTTGATAGATACTCTTGTATTGTTCATTTGCCATATAGAATAATATACAGTTAGTTCTTGACTTATAACCACACCTGAAAATGGAATTTATGTTGCAATGCAAGGCGATTGTTAACTCGGTATTCAATTTTATGATCCTTTTTTTTTTTGCCACACTTGTAGCATTTCTTAAGGGAATCACTGCAGTTGTAAAGTGAATCATGTGGTCATTAAGCAAACCTGGATTACCCCATTTGGCTTTGCTTGTTGGAAGCCAATTGGGAATGTCAGAAAGGGAGAGCATTGGAATGCTGCAACCATTGTACAAATGAAGAAAGAAAAATTATCTGGGTTCACATGTCCCACTAATTCATGAACCCAACCCTTATGGGTCAAAAACATGCTTTATGGCTTAACAAATCATCTGAACTCTGCCAATTGAGGCTTGAATAAATTTCAGTAAGTCATAGTTATAGAAACTGTGGCTTAGCAGAATACAAAAATGTTAATTTTATTTCCTACAGCCATTGCCACAAACGCATCAACGTTTCCTCTTATGTGAAATATGAGGTTTGAGGAAAAAAGGGTTTGAGGAATTACAAGATAAGAGTAATCCTGAATTGTATTATTGTACTGGTTTAAGGCTGCAATAAACTGACTGGCTTGAGTTTTATTATAAAAAACAGAACGTGAAACTTTGCTGCTGAGGAACTAAATTTGCTAGAGGCCCATTTGGAGAAGGGAGTTTTTTACTTTGAATCATTTATATAACCGCCCACCTTATAACAAATCCCAATTAAAAATTAAAATGACCTAAGAAAACCGAACAAGCTAAGAACAAAAACCTGGTGCTGAGTCATACAGTCTGTTCTCCCAGTGCTTGAGGGGGAAAAAAAAAAAATCAGGTTCTCAAGTGCTTTATGAAAAGCTAAGAGGCTGGCTAAAATGCAGGGGACACAGCGGTAGTGGGATCCTATCTTAGTCACTACCAGCTCGGTAAATGATCCTGCGCATGCCAATCAGCTGAGAAGATGAAGAAACTAAAAGCTAGGAGCAACCCTCCTACCCTCCCATGCATTTTTCGGTCTTTTATCCTTTCAGCTGATCCTCACTTGTTTTCCTCCTCCTAAGCTCATTGGAGGCCTTTTTTTTTTAAACTACCGGTTCGGTCAAACCGGTCTGAAACGGTCACATACCACCACTGGGACAGAGACTTTCATAGGGCGGGCGTGTCACAGAAAATATATGCTTCCTAGCTCCCATCTGATGGCGATATTTAAGGGAAGAGACTAAAGGCACGTCCACCTGATCTGACTTGGTAGGATGGGGTAGCTGTCGTTTGGGAAAGGCAATCTGTTCTCATTCAGCTCCCCAAACACGACAAACCTTCTCTAGTTGAAGCAATGATTCCTTTATTAGGAGCACCAGTGAAAAGTTTCTCTTTCACCTCAGGCTAACAAGTCTGTTGGGAGGGGAGATGGATACTTGTCTGCCACATCTATTCATCTCTGCCCCCTGCCTTTTATCTCCAGAGCTAGGGTGGGGCTTAGCTCGCAGCAGTGGCTCTTCCATCCCAAGGATCAGCTCATAGATTTCCACCGCTCTCCTCTCCTCTGTCTTCTTACATATCCATGCATCAGGCACACATCAGGCATCAGGCACTGGACCCAGCTGTTCCTTCTCTTCCTAATCAGACACCTCAGGACCTGGGGGCTGTTGACTCTTCACCTGAGGACCCAGGCTCCACCTGTCTGTCTGACAGCTCCATCCCCTCTTCCCCCTCAGAACTCTCAGGTTGCCTTGATGCTAACCCTTATTCCCATGCCTCCTCATTCTCTGATTCAGCTGCTGGAGGGGCTGGCAGTTGACAGGTCACAACAAAATCACTCAGAAAACCTGGTCCTGTGCCATAGAGGGCTTTAAAGGTGATGACCAGCACCTTGAATTGTACCCAGAAAGAAAGAAATTGGAAACCAGTGCAGCTTGCACAACAGAAATGTTACATGGGCCCCCATTACTATGCATTCAGGATGACTTGAAGTTCTCAGGTGCTCTTCAAGGCCAGCCCCAGATATAACCCATTGCAGTAATCCAAACAGGAGGTGAATAAAGCATGAGTGGCCATGAGCATGTCTTCCCAGTCTAGGAATGGGTATCATTGGCTCACTCGCAAATCCCCCCATCCTAGCCAATGATACCACCTAGTCCTTGAGACACAAATCCAGGAAGAGCCCAAATTGATAAAAGAGCCGTAGTGGCGCAGTGGTTAGAATGCAGTATTGCAGGCTAATTCTGCCCATTGCCAGCAGTTCGATCTTCAAGGTTGACTCAGCCTTCCATCCTTCCAAGGTTGGTAAAATGAGGACCCAGATTTGGGGGGAGGGGAGATAAGATGATGACTCTGTAAACCACTTAGAGAGGGCTGTACAGCACCATGAAGTGGTATATAAGTCTTAAGTGCTATTGCTATACGTCTAAGTGCTATTGCTATCGCTAAATTCAGCACCAGTTCAGTTGGGGAAATATTTATTTATTTTTTATTTATTTATTTTATATTTGTCAATTGCTTACAAGATAATAGGTATAAGTAAAAACATAATTATGGATACATGGATGCATATAAGAAAAATAAATATAAATGTAAAAGAAACAATAGGACAGGGACGGTAGGCACGTTGGTGCTCTTATTACCTCATCCAGAGTGAAAAATGAAATATCATCTCGGTCTGGGGCTCTCAAAAACATATAGCCACTCTGTCTTTATCCTTCATCTCCCTTGCCTTCATCCAATATCTTAACCACTATATGAACAACAGGGATCTTCTTCAATGTTGTGTGGATAGGAGTCTATGGAGGGCACCGATAACCAAAAATATGTGAGAACATCACCCTGTGTGTATAATAGGATTTGTGTGATTAGGTCCCTGCATGCATCCATTTTGATATTGCTGTGGTTTGCTGTGGACTCTGCTGGATGGGGACCTTCTTGTATGAATTTTAATAAAAACATAAATCATATTGGGACATATTTGCCTTCAAGTTACAGTGGAGAGGAAGCAAGAAGGGTGTTTGCCAGTTGATAAGGAGAATTAGTAGTTGAATATGGTGGTTACCAAATTCTCTGCCCCCAGTCATTCTTTTTGTATCAAAAGGAACTGCGCATTATATTCCATTAATTCCATTTTTAGCACTGTCCTCTACCAGCTGGATGCCAGGCCTTTTCCATCTCCTCCTCCTCCTTCGTAGCTTCAACAGATGGTTGGGCTCCACTTAAAATTTTGTCTGTTTGGGGTTCTTTCCCCCTTTTTGTTGCTATTGTTTAATTTTGCTAATTTTGTAATTCCTTCAAGCCCAGTGATATGGTTTTCTGAAATAGAGATGGTAATGTTTATATCAACAGAAGTATTAGTAAGAGAATAACGGGTTTGATATTAATGTAGAGAATGGCAGAAAAAAGCAATTTTCCTTGTGATCTTGCAGGGCTCCAAGAAATAGAGAATTAGGAATATCTCCTTGGGTTTGGGAACTGAGCAAGGTTTGCCCTGATTCGTACTTGGAAAGTGGTAAACTAGGCTAGGGAGCTGAAAAGGTAGTCTCAAATTCATTTTCACTCCTTGCCGCAATGAACTGAACAGACCAGGAAGTCTCTAGAAGGCTAAACTAAAAGCCAACCTGAAGGCTGAAGTTTTAAAGGAAGCATCTTCAAGAAAAACTCATTGTTTTAACCATGTTTTCTTAAATAAACACAAGTGACTTGGTCCACACCATAGGCTAAGCAAAAAGAGAAAACAGGCTATAGATTACCAAGATGTACTCAACCAATCTGTCTTGATGAGATAAACTGTCATACATTTTTTCTTACATTAAGATAATTTTCGGAAGCTGATTGTGATAGAATTACAGAACTGAAAATACCTGTCAAAAGATGAAACATCTCTTCTAATGTAATAACCACAAACTTCTCTTGTCCTTGCTGGAAAATACCTATTGCTGCCAGTGTGACTTTGCTCTTCCCTATTTTCAAGTGCATTATAAATCACATTTTACTGGTAAAAGAAAAAATAAAAAGAAGGGTTGATTTATTGACTTTCACAGACTATCCTTTAATTTCTTGAAAAGCACTTTAGAAGATATGTTATTCATGTTTAAATGTATTGCAAACAGAGGTCATCTGTATAATTCATGGATCTTTCTTACTGATATAAGAACCAGCATCATAGGATAGAGTTTGGACCACCCTTTGTCAACCTGAACTCCTCCTTCAACAAAAATGTTGAAGTTTATCACTGATTTATAAGAGAAATAACTGGACATATGTAGAGAGCACCATAATGGACACGGTTGGTCTAGACTAGATCAGAGCTGTCAAACTCAATTTCATTGAGGGCCGCATCACAGAGGTGCTATTCAGTAGATTCTGACCAGTTTTGGAGAACCAATAGCAGAAATTTTGAGTAGTTCGGAGAACTGGCAAATAACACCTCTGACTGGCCCCGCCAACCCCATCTATTCTCTGCCTCCCGAGTCCCAGATGATCGGCTGGGTCTCCTTTGGTTGCCCTGCACAGGAGAACGGAGCTGGAAAGCAGGTTAGTGGGGTGGGGAGGGAATGGGGATTTTGCAGTATCCTTCCCCCGCCATGCCCACCAAGCCACCCCCACAGAGCCAGTAATTAAAAAAATTGAATCCCACCACTGCTGCATCAGAGTTGTATTTGACCTTGTGGGGCTGGGTGAGCGTGGCTCTGTTTTTGACCATGACCACCTCCTGCAACCCTCTGTGCCAGGGGTCTCCAACCGTGGCAACTTTAAGTCTTGTGGACTTCAACTCCCAGAATTCCTCAGCCAGCTTTGGCAGCTGAGGAGTTCTGGGAGTTGAAGTCTACAAGTCTTAAAGTTGCCAAGGTTGGAGACCCCTGCTCTGTGCAGCCCCTCCCCCTCCCCCCAAGATCCGTTTTCACTGGCAGATGGCTACAGGAGGCCATCACGGTTGAAAACAGAGCTCAGGAGGGTCGCATGTGTCCCTCTTGAGCTCCATTTTCCCTGGCAGAGGCACCACGGGGTGGTCCTTCACTGTTTCCAGGGCAGCACCATGGGCCAAATCTGGCCTGTGGCCCTGAGTTTGACAACCCTGGTCTAGAGTCTAGACTAGCTTCCAGTTCAGCTGGAAACAGATTGTGGACTTGCAGACCGGACCACCAAATAATATATATACAGGTCATCTTTGACTTACAACCACAATGGAACCCAACATTTCAGTTGCTAAGCGAGACAGTTGTTAAATGATTTTTTGATGTTATGCCCTTTCTTGCTTTGTGAAGAGAATCACTGCAGTTGTTTAAGTTAGTAACCCGATTGTTAAGTATTAATCTGTCTTCCCTATTGACTTTGCTTGTCAGAAGGTTGCAACCATCATAAATATGAGCCAATTGCCAAGCATATGAGTTTTGATCGTGGGACCATGGAGATGCCACAATGGCCATAAGGGTGAAAAACAGCCCTAAGTCGCTTTTTTCTCAGTGTCATTCTAAATGAATAGTTGAAAGCTGAGGACTATCTATAATAAAGACCTTTGTTGGTATAAAACAAGTTTCAGCTGAATATACATTTATATTTCTTCCCCCTCCCTCCCCTGGCTGCTCCGGAATACAATTTTTCTTTCTCTGCTTTTGTTTGATTGACTTATATATAACTGCATGGAAACCCACCTTGTCTCTGTTCTTTTTATCAGACCAAAAGAGATTTCCTGTGTTCCACAGCCTGGCTTCCTCGTTTGTTTCCTTTTTCCCTTTTAACGGAGCAAAGGAAGTTATAACTCCTCGGCTGCTCCTGTCCCAACTCTCCTGGGTAACTTCACATAATGTTTGTATTCAGTGATAGCTCCTGGTCTCTGTCTCTCTCTCTCTCCTCATCTCTCTCTCTCTCTGTCTCTCTGATAAAATGAGAATTGTTTGAGTTCTGGTGAGTGTCTTTTCTTTTTTCATTTGTAGCACTGTTTCAATCTGTTTCACTGTTTTACACACTTAAAAGAAAACAAGAAAATCCCTCACGTGGGATGGGTATGCCACTCAGGAAGGATGAGAAGAAGGCTGGATATTCAGACTGTGGGACTGAGAGGACTATATAGGTATAAAAGTGGAACACCACTCACGCACCATCACAAAATCTCCAGAACCGTAAAGGTTACAAACTTGAAATTAGGCACGTATGTTCCTCTTGGCTTCTAGGGGCTCACTAAAAAAGGATTTTTCAAAATGACCATCAGAGCATTACTATTTCCTATATTATTATTATTATTATTAACATGCTCTGATGCTAAGGAGTTCTACTCCCCTTCCCCACCCAGAAAGAAGTCTGTTCCAAACACAAAACACAAGCAGAGGAGAGGAGTTTCAGTTTTAGGTTCACAGCAGCAACCAGCTTTAGTACAGAACAGTTGAGCTAAGCCACACCCAGGCTCCTTACTGTCTCCTTGCTCATACAACAAATGCTGTTTTATTTTCCAAACAGCCCTCAACTCTCTCTCACATACTGACAAGATGCTAGCCAGATGAATACCGATGGATACTGGTAGGCAAAAGCAAAATTTGTTTTTCCTTATTTTCCTCCCCCAAAACTAAGTCCGATCACATAGTTTCGTAGCGAAGCACAAGTATAAAGCTAGTTTAGAAGAAGACTTCATCTGAAGGAGCAATGTTTCTATTTGAGAGAATTTTTGGATTCTCCACCCTGGAGAATTGTGTCTTTGATTTTTCATCAAAGCTTCAAGTTTAGAATTATATCTGTGACTTCTGTTCACTTGAAATTTCATCTACTTTGACCCTTTGCTTTCGGCTTTCTCCTCCTTGCAACCCCTCTGTGCTTAGGTAGCCCTAATATTTGGAGGACCTTTCTTTATAAACTTACAGTGCTTTTCACACCTCTCACGAAGCAGTAAAACAACTTGATTTTAGCTTAGTACAATATCTGAATTTAACTCTAATTTAATTTAGAGTTAATTTGCATTGTTTTGGGACTTACTGTGATGTTTCAGCCAAGTTCGCAATGATTTGTTCAGTAAAAACAAGTCTGAAGCCAACAATGGCTTGGGCAATGTGTGAACCTAGGTTTAGAAAGCAAAGCTAGTTAAGCCCTGAAGTAGAGCAACAGAGGAAGAGGAAGATTATGCATAGCTGAAGAATTCAGGCGATCCTCGAATTACAACAGCTAATTTAATAACTGTTCAAAGTTACAACGGTCCTGAAAAAAAGTTTTTCACCCTTACGACCATTGTAGCATCCCCATAGTAACATGATTAAAAGTCAGATGCTTGGTGGTGACAAGACCTATACTTTCGTGTTTCCATGTTTTGGTTGCTTTCAAGGTATTGAGACAATAACTTGGTCTTCAACACCAATAAGACCAAGCAGTTTATAGTGGACTATAGAAGGAACAGATCAGACATCCAGCCCTTGCTTATCAATGGAGACCAAATGGAGCAAGTGGTCAGTTTTAAGTTTCTGGGTGTTACCCTAAAAGAGGTCCTGACCTAGGGTGCTCACATTGCAGTCCTGGTCAAAAGGGCCCAGCAGAGATTAGACTACCTGAGACTTCTCAGAAAACAATAACTGAATGAAAAACTGCTGGTGACCTTCTACCGCTGCACCATAGAGAGTATCTTAACTTACTGCACCTCTGTATGGTTTGCCAATTGCACAGGGGCAGATAGGAAAGCACTCCAGAGGGTTAATGTCTCTGCCCAGAGGATCATGGGTTGCCCTCTCCCCTTTTTGGAAGAGCTTTACAGCTCCCGCTGCCTTAAGAAAGTTCAAAACATTCTCAAAAGATCCATCTCATCCTTGGCACCCCTTTTTTTGAACTATTACCATTTGGCAGATGGTGCAGGATAATAAAAACAAGGACAAATAGGCTGAAAAACAGCTTCTATCCCAGGGCAGTAACTCCATTGAATTCTACTGTATAGTGCAATATGAATGCAATATCAGGGGTTTTCAATTCAATGTATAAAATGTGAAGGATGTGTGTTTGTGTTTATTTTCATCGTCATAATGTACACTGGAGATGGTATTTAATTTTGTTGTATGAGGTACAAGGACAATAAAGTAAACTAAACTAGCAACTCAGCAACAGGAAGTATGTAGAGAATCTCAGCCATCCAGGTTATGGTTGTCCCAAAGGTGATTTTTTTTCAGGAGGCAACTGGACTTTCCATTCCTCACCATCCAGTCGGAGCTGAAGAAGCTTCTTGGACGAGAAGCGAAACATTTTCAAAAAAAGAAAACAACAAGGAAGTCCAGTTGCCTCCTGAAAAAAGCCCCTTTGGGATAAGCAACGGAAAACATCTTTGTGGATCAAAGATATAGTCCACTATAAACTGCCACTATTATAGTCCACTATAAACTGCTTGGTCTTATTGGTGTTGAAGACCAAGTTATTGTCTCAATACCTTGAAAGCAACCAAAACATGGAAACACGAAAGTATAGGTCTTGTCACCACCAAGCATCTGACTTTTAATCATGTTACTATGGGGATGCTACAATGGTCGTAAGGGTGAAAAACTTTTTTTCAGGACCGTTGTAACTTTGAACAGTTATTAAATTAGCTGTTGTAATTCGAGGATCGCCTGAATTCTGCAGCTATGCATAATCTTCCTCTTCCTCTGTTGCTCTACTTCAGGGCTTAACTAGCTTTGCTTTCTAAACCTAGGTTCACACAGATAAGCATCCAGCCCCAAGCCTAAAGGCCATGTGTCCCCAGCCCAGATGGGACTCCTTATCCTTCCTTTTTATCTGCTTGCTTTTCATGCAAATGATGCTGGAGTTGGGTTTGTCTTCTCTACGCCAGTAGGGCACCTGGGCTTAACACCTGCCAAGCTCCATGCAAATAAGCCCTGGAAATCTGGGCTTCATCAGCCCCCTGCCATAATGAAGAGTAATAATCATGATAATGTGGCTGAATAGCTCTCTCTTCAAACAAGCCGGGCTCTGATATTGATTCAATTGCGCTAATGAATGTATCAAAAAGAAAAGGAGCCGCAAGGCAGGCTTGGTTGTCTCCCCGCGGGAAGAAAAGGGGGAATAAAAGACCCTTGACGCTTTTGTGGATGCTGTTATTGTAGCCGTGCTTCGGCTTTTCTTTTCCAAATCGATGCATAAAGAAGGGAGATCTTTGTTATCTCTGCAACTCCGGGGGGAAGGAGTCCTGACACGTTTTATGGGGAAGGCAAACTCCCAGGGCCGAAAGCCAAAATGTCTCCAAACTGGTTGCCAAATCAAAACCCGCAATTTCTCTCGAAATTTTAACACTGGATATTTCTGGGTTGTGATCGCCAGCACTGTTGGGAAATGATGGGGGAGGGGGTCATTCCATGACCGAAAGCTGTCAGAAAAATGATGTTTTCCTAGAAAACCGAGATGTTACTAAAGTTAATAAATGTAAGTTAACAGATAACAGCTGATCAGAGTTGGAAGGGACCTTGTAGGTCATCTAGTCCACACACACACACAGACACCCCGCCCAAATGGGAGGCCCTACACCGTTTCTGACAAATGGCAGTCCGGTCTCTTTTTGAAGGTCTCAAGTGGATCAGTGGTGGGATTAAATTTTTTTTTTTACTAACGGTTCTGTGAATGTGGCTTAATGGGTGTGGTAGGGGAAGGATATTGTAAAATCCCCATTTTCTCCCCACCCCATTAACCTGCTTTCCAGCTCCGTTCTCCTGTGGCAGGGCAACCAAAGAAAACCCAACCAATCAGCTGGGATTCGGGAGGCAGACAATAGATGAGAGCCAGTCAGAGGTGGTATTTGCTGGTTCTCCAAACTACTCAAAATTTCCGCTACCGGTTCTCCAGAATTGGTCAGGACCTGCTGAATATATCACTTCTGAAGTGGATGTACTAATACATCCGTACATTACAAACATGATTCATTATATCCTATTATAGTTATAGGGAATATCCTAATTGTGGAGTCCTTTGGAGCTCTTTGAGCTTACAGTAATCATCTTTTTGCAGACGTTTCATTACCCAACTAGGTAATGTCATCAGTTCTATTAATGAAATTATATCTAAATTATATATTGATGAAACACTAGATCTTTTCCCCCTCGACTCTGCCCCTATTTTGTTGTTCGTCTCCTGACTCCCAGCCCCCTTCTAGATGTCTTAAGAACATGTATATTAGCACTGCTGATTGCTGTTTATAAATGTCAGTTTACACATTTGCTGTAGCCATGTTTTAGCTTATCTTGGATGGTGGGAGAAATCATTCTTAGCATGCTTATACAATTGAATGTTTCTCCCTGATGCTGCAAGTTTCCACATGCAAAGTGATTTGTTTGCTTACACTCATGATTTTAACTTCAGGATTCTTTCTCATCTGCAAGTCGAGATGTTCAGTATGCATGGGAGTAACTACCCCTATTTTACCTCTTCCGTTTTGCGTTTTGACTTTGCATATTGAGTTTGTGTTTGAATTGATTGATAATTCAGCTAAGAACTAAGGAGAAATTTCCTGACAGTTAGAACAATTAATCAGTGGAACTATTTGCCTCCAGAAGTTGTAAATGCTCCAACACTGGAAATTTTTTTTTTTTTTTTAAAGAAGAGATTGGACAGCAATTTTTTTCTGAAATGGTATTGGGTTCCCTGCCTAAGCAGGGGGTTGGGCTAGATTTACAGTGGCCCCAACCTTTTCGGCACCAGGGACTGGTTCCATAGAAAAAAGTTTTTCTGGGGACCAGAGGGGTATGTGATTTTGTGTGCTGTCTGCATCCCACGGATGGGGCTTGTTTACTGTTGCCCAATTTCTGGCATGCCATGACCCGATGCCAGTTCATGGACCAGGGGTTGGAGATTCTGGACTAGAAGACCTCCAAGATCCCTTCCAACTCGGTTATTCTGATTGCATTGTGAAATCATTGCAATCATAATAGCACTTAGATTTATATACCGCTTTACAGTGCTTTTACAGCCCTCTCTACGTGGTTTACAGAGTCAGCCTCTTGCTCCCAGCAATCTGAGTCCTCATTTTACCCACCTTGGAAGGATGGAAGGCTGAGTCAACCTTGAGCCAGTTGGGATTGAACTTCAGGCTGTGGGCAGAGTTTGCCTGCAACACTTGCATTCTAATGACTGCACCACCAGGACCAAGGAAAGGAGGGGAGAAATACCAATAGCACTTAGACTTATATACCGCTCCACAGTGCTTAACAGCCCTCTCTGAGTGGTTTACAGAGTCAACCTATTGCCCCCAACAATCTGGGTCCTCATTTTATGCAACTGGTGAAATACATCTCACCAGAGTAAAATCCTTTGCTGCAGTCCAGAGGTTGCTAAATATGATCTGCAAGTCATTCCACCACCACACCACCCCTTCTTATTTGGCTTCCCAACCCTTGAAATAGAAAGTACTGTTGGTTAGTGGACCATGCTCTTTAATGACACACCAATGCTCTACATATTTTATCACCAAGATATTTACATGCACAACAACACTGTTCTCACCCCTATTATCATACACGAAATGTTCTCAGAACATTCATTTATGCATAACATATCTTAGCATATTGAACGAATTCAGCTATTGTGATTAATTTATCAAACTATGGTTAAACAAACCCTGGCACACTGGGTCATGTGAACTGTCATTGTGTTTGGATACGATCCAGAAAACCAAACACTTTTTGGTAGACTGCAAATGTAGCATTACCCTTGAGGTTAAAAGATGGCGACGAAAAAGACAATCTGTACTGCTTGAATGCAGAACAAAGCATCGAATATTCAACCTTCTGAGAATCTTAGAGTGTGTGTTATAAACATGTCCAAAATATGCTTTTGCTTTGGACAAAGTCTTGTGTTTTGGTATCTTAGATGCTGAATAGAATTTTTAGAGGTTGCAGATGGAAATTTTCATATCCATAGCTCCGCACTCCACCCCTTGTCTGAAGAGCACAATCTATCATACAAACAAATCAACAATGTTTAGAACTGGGACTGAATCAAAAGTTCAGAAGTTGTGAATTTGCATACACAGAGAGACACATAATACCTTTTACCATGGTGCAACATAATCTGGATAATCTAGGGAACAGCCCTTCATGGCTTGGGATCAGGTTATCTGAGGGACCATCTCTTACTGGTCACATCTACCCAACCCACCAGAGCGGGGAGGCAAGGAATGTTGTGGATCCCATCCTTGAGGGAGATATACCTGGTGGGACCGAGAAGAAGGGCCTTCTCTGTGGTGGCTCCCTCTCTCTGGAACATCATTCTCCCAGAGATTAAAATGGCCGCCACTCGAAGACTCTTCCGGAAGGCACTGAAAATCTGGTTCTGCCAGCAGGCCTGGGGAACCTAGAGCGGGATGAAGCCCATTGGATGGCTAGTGTGATGTGTTGTCACTGGGGTGTTGGGTGAAGGACTATTATATTATTTGATTATTTATATTTATATTTATATTTATATTTATATTTATATTTATATTTATATTTATATTTATATTTATATTTATATTTATATTTATATTTATATTTAGTTTTAACACCCCCTTAAGCTGCTTTGAGTCGCCATGTGCAAGTAGGCAGCAATATAAATTTTCTAATAAATAAACAGGGAAATGTGGCTTTTCTACCACCACATTGATTAGCTGCACGATGGAGAACTAATACATTTCCCTGCATGCATTTACTACCAGGATTCTCCAGAGCCTGAGGTCCAACATTAAGCTGAGGAGCACTTTTCAGAATTTTGATATCTATCTACAAACAATAGTAGTGTTGGGCTCATTCTTCAGGGAATGAGGTGTGGAAGAAACGAAAGACAAAGGCAAAATGACTAATTTGAGGGGGTAAATCACACAAATTGCAGAGTAGGGACAACTGGTATTACAATTAGAATATGTGTATATTACTAGCAGCACTGGCAATGATAACATAATAATTTAGCCAGTTTGGTCTACTGGTTAAGGCACCATGCTAGAAACCAGGAAACTGTGAATTCTGAGTTCTGCCTTAGACGGGAAAGATGGTTAAGCTAGTAACAGGAGACTAGGAGTTCTAGTTCCATATTAGACATGATAGCCAACTGGTTGACTTGGAGATGCTCACTCTTTCATCTCAAACCCCTTCTCAGGGTTATTGTTGCAGGGAAAATAGGAGAGGAAAGAAGTATTAGGTAGGTTCGCTGCCTTGAGTTATTTATAGTCAATTTATTTATTTGAGTTATTTACAGTCAATGGGATATAAATAAATAAATAATAACAGCTGTAGTGGGTTGTTTTTTTTTCTTGTTTATATAGTTCAGTTTTTTTCCAAGCTGACAGCCTACACCATATAACAATTCCAAATAACTAGAAGACTCTGGGATCTGGAAGTCTATGGTTAGGGAGAGAAATTGGAAATTATAAAACTTGCAGTCCTCCCATCAAGATTGCCAGTCCATCCTCTGCTCTTGCTTGTTTTTTTTTGTTTTTTTTTAACATGCATCACCATCTCTGACAGGACGTCACTTTGGGCTAAACACAATGATGCTATAAATACTTATGGCCACTTCCTGTTGTTCTTTCTGTAGCTTGTGAAAGCTTCAAGTCTGGATGAGGGTGTGACTTCAGTCTGTGTAATGACACATACACCAACTATCTACTTAGCTTCTCATGTCCTCTGCCATGCGGTCTGGACTATTTTGTGAAGTGTGTGTGTGTGTTTGTGTGTGTGTGTGTGTGTGTGTGTGTTTTCCCCCTCAAGCTTTTCTTCCATTTGGACAGAAGGTCAGCCTGAAAAACATAGAATATATAATCTGAAAATAGATGCAACTGTGTGTTTCAGTCTCTTTTCCATGCTCCAAGTTCAAAGATGTGGCTCAGGTCCACAGACATTAGGAAGGCAGGATAGAACCACACCAAACACCCATTTTAAGGCCCCGTGAGTTGAATTTCCAAAAGAATGCAATGTAAGTGGCTCGCCAGCGTTTTGATGCTGTTCCTGCCTCCTCTTTCACCAGTTAAGAGTAGTTTGAGCAAAGGTTTCGATATCATCTCCCAAAGCATCCATTTTCTGATTTTCAAAAGAGTCCCATACTTTTTGGCAGATGAGCAAACCTAGCTTTGCCCAGATATATAGATTTCCATTTTTTAACATTCTCAGCAATAGCTGTGTTTAGAATTTGAGTGTTGTGGTTCGCTGGCAGCTGGTGCAGCTGGCAGCAGAATTGGACAGTGGGAAAGAACAGGGACTGGCAAGGACTTGGATGAGGGTACTGCATCTAATGCAGGGATGGGGCCAGGACCATCTGGGAATGGGGTGCTGCCTCTAGAGCCTTCGGAGTCTGGCAGCAGAGAAGCAGAGGACCCAGGGGAGTCTGTTCCCAGTGTGTGTATGCGCAGAGCTGCTAGAAGGCAAGAACAGCTGAAACAAAAGAGGCGACTCGGGAATAAGGCTGGGAAGTGATTGCCCCTCCCATAAGGGATAAAAGTCAGGCCAAGATGATGAAACCTTTGCAGGAAGCAAAGGAGTTTGATCGGTTCCGAGTCATCCTTGAAGTATTTTGTACTTCGGTTGTTTTTTCTTGTACTTTGGTTGGTTTCTAGTTAATTTGATACTTCTGTTTTTGGCAGTACTTCACAGAACTGAAAGGTGTGTGCTTATCTTGGGGGACTGTTTGAGATTAATTCTGGCTGGGAATGAAAACAATTCCCAGCGTTGCAATAAAACAGGTTTTGTTTTTAAAACAAGTTTGTGAATAATTATGGTTTACGAAGCCTGGGTCAGAATATTGAGGTCCACATAGCTAGAAGGTTGCAAGACTGGAGAAGGGTGAGCAAAATATAGTGGTACCTTGGTACTCGTCATTAATTAGTTCTGGGAAGCATGATGAATACCAAAACAATAAGTACCAAAATGATGAGTACCAAACAATGAAATAAAGTTGATGAGTTTCCAAGCAGTTGAGTGCCAAGGTACCATTGTAGTAAGATGTCTTCATTTTAAAAGATTAGCATCATGATTCCTATTATTTGCAGTTAATGAAATACATAAAGGAAATTGATCACCCATTTAGTATGAATATTACTGTCTTAGGTTTGCATGAAGGCTATTGGTGAGAAATGGCCTAAATATTTTAACACTATCCATCTGAAGTTTTGCATTTGCACCTCAGTACACAAGGGTTGGGAGGAAGACTTGTTCAAACTGTCTTTTGAGGAAGACTTGAACTCATCATCATCATGATGAAGTATTTGGGATTAGAGAAGGGTATTTGAGGCATTTGCTTATTTTTGATGACATCATATGTAGTTTTATTCCATATTTTTCAAGAGCACCTGAGGGTCCATTGTACATTATATGGATGTATGGAAATCTCAGTTTACCATATGCTGGAGGCAAAGAAGGATATGACTTTTGTGGGGGGGGGGGAGGGGTTGTGATTTTGTGGATGTTAGGTTTGAATCAGAGGTGGCATTCAGCAGATTCTGATCAGTTCTGGAGAACCAGTAGTGGAAATTTTGAGAAGTTCAGAGAACCGGCAAATACCACTTCTGACTGGCCCCGCCCACATCTATTCTCTGCCTCCTGAGTCCCACCACTGGTTTGAATTGATCACAGAATTGGCCAAGTGAGTGGTGAGGAGCTATGAGATAGACCCTGGTGGTTGGTCAGAAGTTCAGATGAAAGTGAATTTTGGACAGAATCAATCGTTCAAGATTAGTCAATGAAGCATTGAAGAGTGAATCTAGAAAACAACAAATCAATGCCAGCTGCTTAGATATCACACAATTTGCCTTCACTGATGGTCCATCCAAAACTACTCTCCAAGCTTGCTACTATAAAGGCTGTAATGTTTCTTGAATTCTGCTTCTTCCAGGAAAGAAATTGGTGAGATTTGTCCATAATATGATTTAGATTAAGAATGAGTGGCCTCATTATTGTACTTTCCTCCTTGCTATTTTTGATATCCTGCCTAATGAAGAGTTTGGGAAAAGAGGAGAGAGCCTCAACACTGTACCTCTTCGGTAAAGCATTACCAAGTTTGGATGTTGGCTTTTGTTTTCATGACTAATGACAATTACTTGTTTCAGTTACCACATTTATGTCCTAGCTATACATAGGTTTCCCAGGGGACACTTGATGGTCAGTCTCAAAGAATGCAAACCCAAATAAGTTATTAAGATTGATGAAAATGGAAATGTGGATCTTGGATGAAGTGGACTTTCTGTTTCCTGCTAACTTAATTTAATCCAACATAATCTATATTTACTTTGCCTTTATTGCTCTCTCTTTCTCCTCCTTCATCCCTTCCTTCCCTCCTTTCTCTCTCTGTCTCTCTCGCTTTCTCTGTCTTTTCTTTCTCTCTCTTTCCTGAATGTCTTTCTCTCTCTCTCTCTTTCTCTGTCTCTCTCTGTCTTTCTGTCTTTCTTTCTCTCTCTTTCCCAAAGGTCTGTGTTTGTCTGTCTATCTGTATCTCCCTCTGTCTCTCTGTCTTTCTGTCTTTGTCTCTGTCTCTCTGTCTTTATCTGTGTGTGTGTGTCTCTGTGTCTTTTTGTCTCTCTCTCTCTCTCTCTTTCTCTCTGTCTTTCTCTCTCTTTCCTGAATATCTGTGTTTGTCTGTCTGTCTCTCTCTTCCTCTCTCTCTTTCTGTCTTTATCTCTCTGTCTCTCTCTGTCTCTCTCTTTGTCTCTGTCTTTCTCTCTATGTGTCTCTTTCTCTTTCCCGAATGCGAAGTCCAGGTCAAAATTTAAAAAGAAGTCTTACCTCACTGGGCCACTGCAACTGTTGGATTTATATCATGACCGGTGGGTGGGAAGGACAGGATTAAGTTTCAGGCAAAGGCTGTCCACCCACCTTTCAGAGCAAAGTTAGTTTTGCACACCCACGTGTAGACCAAGTGAGCAGTCCATGAATGGGCCCCTTTGTTCCCCGACCAAATCAACAAGACAAGCTGTTTAGTTCATGTCTGTGCTTCAGCGAAGGAAGAGAAGCAGGCCTGTGAGACAGATGTGTCCTTTAATTGTATGGAAAGGTTAGCCTGATCGCTAGGCTCATTTTGACAGGGTGTTCCTCCTGGAGTAAAAACTTAACCCCCCATTCCAGGGAAAGTTGGGGCACTGGTTATTTTCTGCCTGAGCTTAGTTTGCCCCATGGATACACAACAATTGTTTCAATAAGTGTGAATCTCTCGCTTTCCGTCTCTGCTTGCAATCTTAGCTACCTTCCTTAGCGGAGTCCTGCAGACAGTGTGCCAATTTTACAGAAAGAAGAAGCTGCAAGAAGCTGATTATTGTTTGCTAAAGAAAAGAAAAAAAAAAACGAGTTTCTGGTAGGTAACTTCTGGCTCTTAAAATATTGGCTGAACGTGCCAGCTTCCAGTATCCCCAAGAATCATGATAAAAGATGATGGAAGTTACTGCTAATCAACATCTAATAATATATCAACATCAAATAAATATAAAACAGATTAAGAATGAAGGAATCAGGGAGAAAAAAGATATGCAAATAAAACAGTCTCTCAGTTATTCCTAATCCAACCTGTTGTGTATGCATAAAGATTAATAAAGTGTGAGCTTGGAGTAAGTGCAGGGTTCTGGCCCTGCACTTCTGATTGGCTGTTAAGCGGCCAGACCGATTGGCCCGTTCCGAGGAATCCGATTGGCCCTTAACAGAGAGTTCCTATTGGTTACAAGAGCTAGCGCTCCTAGCTCGTTATTGGTTAAAAGTTACAGGGTTTGCCTATATAAGGCGGGTTTAACTGCTATTGAATTGAGGAAGTCACAATGTAAATAAAGAGCTGAAGTTCAGAGGCTTGTCTCCATTCTTTCTCGCCCATGCTCAAAACTTAACACAACCTTCTAGAAAAATTAATCACCTTCAAATATTTCCTATAAACTGCCCAATCCAAACAAACCTTTATTTCAATTTACATCTTAAAAGAAGAAAATCTGTAATTAAATCAAAATCCTGTTTACTTGAAAATAAATTATTTTCAGGGGCAGAATCTGACTTTTGGATGCGTCTCTTGGAAGCAAACTCTTGTCTGAAATCCTAGTTTATTGTTTCCAGTCCATGATGACAATATTATTATTATTACACTTTTAGTCTGTCTTTTTTCCCCCTCTTTGGCTGAACCAAATGGTTAAGATTAAAACAAAAGTCTCCTTTACCCACCATATTTTCAAGATGCCTAAGAATTTATTTTGAATTTATTTTGTTGAGGTCTATGGATCTCTCTATGGAGATCATCCAGACCATGGTTGTCCCAAGGTGTTTTTCAATAGGCAACTGGACTTTCTTCGTTTTTTTTCTTTGAAAACATTTTCCTTCACATCTAAGAAGCTTCTTGAGTTCTGATTTATAAATCCTTCCATTCCCCACCATTCAGTCAGAACTGAAGAAGCTTCTTAGATGAGAAGCAAGATGTTTTCAAGGAAAAAAATGCAAGTAAGTTGAGTTGCCTATTGAAAAGTATCCTTGGGATTATCTTGGTGATCTTTCTGAGTTGAGAATATACTGGAGTAATTGCATATTGTGTCGTCATTCTGAAATTTACCTGACTCCTCAATCTAAAAAAAATCTATAGGAAATATTCCTTTGGGAGGTCTTCCCTTAGAAACACAACAAGTCAAGAAGGTTGTGGATTATTGTAGAACTTATTACAGAATCAGGATTGGACATTCACATATATCCCTTGGCCATTATATAATAAAGTAAATATCCTTACTTTATATAATACTATAATAAAGTAAGTATCCTTACTTTATATAATAAAGTAAGTGGATTTTGACTTTCTACATGAATCTTTCACACATATTTTCTTCTTATTGGAAAAATTTTTTTGAAGGTTAATTCTTTCTTCTTCATTGAATTGAGGTCAGGTAGGGGGAAAAAATCAGGAAGTACTTTGCTACAGCGCAAAGGTGAGTCTGCTTGATATGGGATAGGCAGACTACTTAAACACAAATGCAAATTAAAAAATTACTACAGCCTGATCCATTTTAAAAATGTTTAGCCCACTAATAGGCATCCCATGAGGTGTAGTGGAGATGTCTAGAATTCAAGGTTGGTTGTAGAAAAGCTATAATGAAAGAATTCAGATATGATGCCTTGCTTATATCAGATATGAGTTTTATAGTCTTTAAAATCAAGGTTTAAATTGTAATCCTCTTTCTCCTATTTCTATGATGCAATGGATAAAATAACCTTTTCTAACAAGAGCCCCACATTTTATTTATCTCTTATTTTGGTAACTTTCAGAATAATAGAGTTGGAAGGGACCTTAGAGGTCTTCTAGTCCAGCCCCCCGCTCAAACAGGAAACCCTACACTGTTTCAGACAAATGGTTGTCCAATCCCTTCTTTAAAACCACCAGGTTTCCTCAAGGTTTAAACAAAACAAATATAACATTACCTTGCTGAAGTTCTTCTAGTATCCATATTTTCAACCACGTGAGAAGCAGCCTTCATGCCACATGTATTGAAAATTTTTATGCCACTAGTACTGGACTTATGGCCACAATTGGTAGCAGAATTTCCATTGCTAAGCAATGCAGTTGTTAAGTGACTTCCAACCAATTTTATGATTTTTTTTGTCATGGTTGTGAAACGGATTGCTGTAGACGTTAAGTAAATCATGCAGCCATTAAGTGAATCTGACTTCCCTTGTTGATTTTGCTAGTTGGAAGCTTCTTGACAAAGGTTGATTACATGATTCTTGGATGCTGCAACCTTTTAATGCTGGTTACCAAGCTTCCCAACTGTGATCATGTGACTGTAGAGATTCTACGACATTCATAAGTGCAAGGACTGGGTCCATAAATCATATTTTTAGACCATTATTGGACCACAAAATGAATTTTGGTGAGTTGAGGACTACCACCTGTGCTCTTAACAATTGTCTCCTTCAAATGTAGGCATTGTCGTAGTGTTTTAACACAAGGAGCCTCTGAAGCATGAAGATTTGCATCTGGTTTCCTTTTGAAAATGCTCTTAGAGAATGATAAACATGAAGGTTGTTCTGATAGGTCGTATTTGTCACCTTCAAAAGTGTGGAACAAGAAACAGAGCTACTTCTCTTTATCCTAAATAAGTTTTGCAGCCGTGATATACACAAAATACTGTGAAAAGGTCTTTTTTTTTAATGTTGAGAAAGTGACCAAAGCAAAATCACCAAAGAACCTTCCAAAAATGGATGGCCTTGAGAACTTCCAGGCAAAAGAATAATATCAATATTGCCTTCTGCAATGTGGTGTTTTGATCGTTGGTTCTTGGGTAGGGAGAATTCTGTTGGAAGATGTGGTTAGAAAACGCAGGCCATTTCAAAAATAAAATATCGTGATTTCTGGATCCCCTGTGAAATTCTGAAAAACAAAAAATACTCTTAATAAGAGCACATCCAGAACAACCCTGCCGAACTTCATAGTTTTATTTATGAGCCATGGTAATGCAGTGGTTAGAGTGCAGTACTGCAGACTACTTCTGCTGACTGCTGGCTGTCTGCAATTTGACAGTTTGAATCTCACCAGGTTCAAGGTTGACACATCCTTCCATCCTTCCGAGGTAGGTAAAATGAGGAGCCAGTTTGTTGGGGCCAATAGGCTGACTCTGTAAATTGCTTAGAGAGGGCTGTAAAGCACTGTGAAGCAGTATATAAGTGCTTTTGCTATAACAGGGACTCAAATTTCCCTAGTCCAGATCCGGTATTCAGTTGTCAAATATCAAACAGGTTCATAATCCACCTGGATCTCTGTCATCTACTGTTCACAACTCAGTAATCCTGCTTGCTAGTTCCAGGTGTAGTCTGTGCATTTTCATGCAGAACTCCAATCTACAAACTAGACAGTGGCTGTTATGTTGCCTAGATGTTTCTGTTTGCAGAAAACTATCAAGGTATAATTGCCTGGTGATAGAGCAATGGTTATAAATTACATATATGGAAATGTGATGGAACGTAATCTGGATTCCCAAGAGGGAGGGGCTTTTTTCCAGAGGACCAGAACTGGGCGAACACTGGGTGTCCAAACTTAGTGAACACTGACACAAGAAATAAATTGGTTGCCACTCTAGCGAATTTTAGTAGAGATCCTTTAAAGACTCTTGACATATAGAATAGGCAGGTTGATCTAGTTGTTTTTGAAAAACAAAAAAAAAAAGTGGAAATTTGCTGTTAGGCTCCAAAACCCAAGAAAGACATACAGGGTTGTTGTTCTAAGCAGGGTGAATTTTATTTAAATCAAGTTGATTTAATTCACAATTTAAATCATGATTTAAATAACTAGTAAGAAGATTTGGTTTGAATCAATTTTTAAAGAGCAACAGTCATCTCTGCTGTGAAATTGTGTGAATTCATAATGCGGTGCATATTATCCTAGCTTGCAGAGCTTGGATTCATTGAATGAGTTAACCAAAAATATAAATATTGCAGAATAAGCAGCCTTATGCTACATACCTAAGCTCTATTTCATACTGAATAAACTAAATTATGAATGTATCTTAAATAGAAAACTATCTTTAGATAGATTTTTGTCCCAAAAGCATTTTATTAAAACAAATTTGATACAAATAAAAAAAAATCCGATTTTTTTTGTTTTTTTTGTTTTTGTTTTTTTGGTTTTAAATCATCAATTTTTATCCACCCTAGTTATTGTTCCTAATCTATAGACAGAAATCTGGTCAAACTAAAGCAACAATTTGCATCATTAAAATATAACTCTGAGAATCTCTAGGGCAGGGGTCTCCAAACTTGGCAAATTTAAGACTTGTGGACTTTAACTCCTGAGGAATTCTGGGAATTGAAGTCCACAGATCTTAAATTTGCCAAGTTTGGGGGGCCCTGCTCTAGGCAGAAGCTGTCTTCATGGTCTTCCTCCCAACCAAACTACCGAGACTTCGCTGAAAGTTTAGAAAGGAAGAGGGTGGAGACAGATCCTCCCTAGAGGTTCTCAGAGTTATATCTTTAATGATGCAAATTGTTGCTTTAGTTTGACCAGATTTCTGTCTACAGGTGAGGAACAATAACTTAAAAGTAACTCTGTGTGTCTTTCTTGGGTTTTGGAGCCTGACATCAAATTTCCACTTTTTTTTTTTTTGTTGTTCAAAAAGTTCACCAGATTACAAATTAACAGAGTTGGAACCTTGTAGGTCATCTAGTCCAATCTTCTGCCATCATTTCTGACAGATGGGAGTCCAGTCTCTTCTTGAAAGCTACCAGGGACGAAGCTCCCACAACTTCTGAAGACAACTTCTGTTCCATTGGTTGATTGCTCTCACTGTCAGAAAAATTCTTCTTATTTCTAGGTTAAATCTCTCCTTGTTCAATTTCCATCCATTATTCCTTCTCTGGCCTTCAGGTGCTTTGGAAAATAGCTTGACCTCTTCCTCTCTGTGGCAGCCCCTCAAATATTGGAAGACAGCTATCCTATCTCCCCTGGTCCTTCTCTTACTAGACTAACCATGCTCAGTTCCTGCAACCGTTCATCGTATGTTTTAGCCTCCAGTCCCGGGGTGGGATTCAAATTTTTTAACAACTGGTTATGTGGGCATGGCTTAGTTGGTGGTGTGGCTTGGTGGTCACGTGACTGGGTGGACATGGCTTGCTGGTCATGTTATTGGCTGGGCGTGGCCAACTCAATATCACTTACATTGAGGCATGCAACTCCTCGCCTGGCCTTTTATGACTGTGGTGATGCTGCAACAGTCATAAATGTGAAAAATGGTCATAAGTCACTTTTTTCAGTGCCATTGTAACTTTGAATGAGCATTCAAAGTTACAGTGGCACAATGGTACAAAGTTACAACTCCACACAAGCAAAGTACCTGCAAAGGAGGGGAAAAAACTCCAGAGAAGTTCCAGAGACAGGAAGTCTAGTCCTGCCAAGACTGTAATAAGGGTTAACAGAGAGGCAGTTTCTGTAAGCAACACCAGAATGTTTCCTTCCTGCCTTCCTTACAGGATTAGGCCAGTAATTTCTTCGAACAACCAGTTCTCTGAACTGCTTAGAATGTTAACAACCGGTTCTAGTGAATAGGTGCGAAGTGGTAGAATCCCAGCCCTGCTTCAGTCCCCTAATCATCTTGGTTGCTCTTCTCTGCAGTCTTTCTGTCTAGAATCCCAACATCTTTTTAAAAGTGTGTTGATCAAAGCTGGATGCAGTACTTTACGTATGGTGCAGTATTCTAGGTATGGTCACCTACTCTATTTGTAGATCATACTGATTATTCTAGATGCCAGGAGTCCTTAAAGGATCTCTGCTAAAATTCACTAGAGAGGCAGCCAATTTATTTCTTGTGCCAGTGTTCACCCAGTTTGGAAATGAGTGATATATAGCCACATTAAACTCAGATCCAAATGCAGATTGCAAATTGGCTGTCATTTTTTCCAAGCCTGTAGTCCACCAAGATCTAGGGATGTATCTTCTCACTCCTTGCAAGAAAGGAACATTAATGAATCTCTGCAGAAAATGAGATCCGTTAAACCACCCCCAGAGAACTCTCAGTGGGTTAAGAGCTGGGTTTTTCTATCCCCCGTAGTGTGATTGTGACTGAAAAGAAAAAAAAGAAAGTAAATATCTTGATGGAATCTCGTTGAGATGTTTTTGTTGGAATGCTACAAGAGGACTTGCTTGCAACAAAAATCTTTGCTTTTTTCCTAAAAGGCGTGTGCAGAGGCAAGCTGGTCAGAATGGAGCCAGAGACTGGGGTGGGTGTAAAAAGAAAACAGAGATGCATGCCAGCCCAGTGGGGGTAAAAAGCTTTGGATTCTTCTGCCAAAAGTGAAGACCAGTTAGCGACAAGTCATTATAAGAGTTCAAGGGAAGGACATGCTGGTTAAGGTAGCAATCCCTGGATTCCTGAGTTTTAGTCAGAGATGAAGACAGAATGTATGAATGCTCATTATAATCTTGTTGTTGCTGGGTGGGTAAATATATCGTAGGTTGGGAAATCTTAGTCTGTAAAAAGAGCAAATAAAAAATTAATAGAAGTTATTTGTGATAAAAATAAATTGACTTTCCAGGAGGTTATACAGATACAGATTAACAGAGAGAAGGGACCTTGTCAGTCATCTAGTCCAACCACCTGCCCAAGCAGAAGACCATACACCATATCTGACAGGTGGCAGTCCAGTTTCTTCTTGAAAGCTTCCAGTGATGAAGCTCCTACAACTTCCGAAGGCAACTTTTGTTCCTTTGGTTGATTGTTCTCAAAAAAAAGTATCCTTATTTCCAGGTTGAATCTCTCCTTGTTTAGTTTCCATCCATTATTCTTTGCCTGGCCTTTGGGTGCTTTTGAAACTAGCTTAATCCCTTCCTCTTGTTGGCAGTCCCTTAAATATTGGATTAAGGGCAAAAGAAGAAGGGAACTACAGAGAATGAGGTGCCTGGATGGAGTCACTGAAGCAGTCGGTGTGAGTTTAAAGGGATTCCAGGGGATGGTAGAGGCCTGGAGGAACGTTGTCCACGGGGTCACAATGGGTTGGACATGACTTCACGACTAACAACAACAAATATTGGAACAGTGCTATAGGTTATGAGTTAGCAACAACAATACCACACTGAATTGTATGCACTGGGAAGCCAATTTGGAGCCTTTGATACAATGTCTTAATATCATAACTTCATTAAGAATGCAGCAGAATAGAATAGCAGAATAGCAGAATTTAATTCACCGAGATGAGCATTTTAAAGAATGAGGATGTATCTGCTAGAGAAGGAGGAGGAATAGCAGGAATTGAACTGGGAAGGACACCCTATGAAGACCTGTAGACCATTAAAAGTAGAAAAAAACATAGCATGAATTAATATAGGGCATTCTGTTGTGGTTTGCTAAAAGCACGCGACGTGTAGCACCCACAATGCAATGCGCTCCGCCCTCCCCTGCGTGCATATGAGCGCAACACACCTTCCCCACCTCCTTACCTGCACTGTGCATGCATGCACCTCCCAGCTGATTTTTGGCCCATTTGAGGCCGTTTTCACCCTCTCAGGGGCTTGCAGGGTGAAGCCTCTGCAGCCTTTGGAGGCCAAAAAATGGGCCTATTTTGGCACTTTTGGTTTTTCCAGAAGGCCCATTTCTTGGCCTCCTGAGGCTGCAGAGGCTTCCCTTGAGCCTCTGAGAGGGCGAAAATGGCCTCAAATGAGCCAAAAATCAGCTGGGAGGCATGTGCATGCGCAGTACAGGTAAATTTGGCTGGGGCTCATGTGGCCACACAAATGGCTCTGCATGCCACTTGTGGCACGTGTGCCATAGGTTTGTCATCATGGAAATACCATTGCAGTGTTTCTCAACTTGGGCAACGTGAAGACTTTTGAATGTCAACTTCATGTTAGTTGGAGAATTCTGGGAGTTGAAGTCCACCCATTTTCAAGTTGGCCAAGTTGAAAAACACTGGCTTAGTGTGTCACAGCTCCTGAACCAAGATTCAGAAAGGTTGACTGAATCCCTATACTAGTTGGAAGAACTAATAGGGCAGCATCTCTTTCCCTCTCCCTCTCACTCCCTCCCTCTCTCTCTACTATCTTGGTAAGCTAAATGTTCCAGATGTCAGGCAAGATTTCAGAGTACCATAAATTCATTCATCCAAACTCATCTATTATTTTGTTTTTAGATTTTAGCCCAATTTGTTACAAAGGAAAGTATACCTTGCATTCTTTCCCATTTTTTTACTGGCAACTTTGCCAGACCATGGTCCACTTCCTCTATTTTTTATCTTCAGCAAGACATCTCATACCAGAAATGAATGTTATGGTCTTTGTACTCTATCAGCTCCTGTGAATGTTTCCGAATGGACTTCCACCCATTGTTTCAGATACGATTGGAATAACAAAACAGGATGTAACTAAACAATGTTTAGTTTTTATTAGTTCATAACACCATGCTTATGAATGTAGCTGGAATAATGGTGCTATGGGTCGGTTAAAAATAATAGTGAATGGGTCCTGATGGCTGAAAATGGGACAGCATTCCAGTGGAAAGGAGAATCAAAGAGTCTCACTTCTCTGAATGAATTGATCAGCTTAGTGTTTTCAAACTGTAATCCAGATGAAAATTAAAGAAATCTGTTCCAACAGTGACCACAACATGACTGACTTTTGTCTCAATATACATCCACACAAAAATCATCACAATAACAAAATCCCCAATTATAACTTCAAAAAACGCAACTGTGATCTTATAATCGACGATCTCTCTTCTCTTGATTGGCAATTTCTATTCACTGGATGCAATACTGTTGAAGACCATTACAACATATTCTTACAAGAAATAAAAAGAGCCATCAAACTATTTGTACCAATAACAACTGCCAAAACCAGGAAAAACAGATTCACCATAACAATAAGGAAGCTTCAATCCAAAAAGAAATCACTTTGGTGAAAAACAAATCTGGTCACATTGCCAACTTCAAAAGCTGATACAAAAATCTATGCCACCAGATAAAAACTGAATGCACTAATTATCACATTAAGCAAGAGAAAAAACTTCTATGCAAAAATTCCACCCATGCTTTCTACATTTTTGTAAACAACAAACTAAAAGACTCAAGGTCCATCCCACCCCTGAAAGGACCTAATGGTAAAGACTGCAATGATGACACCATCAAAGCAAACCTCTTTAACACATTCTTTGGCTCAGTATTTGTAAATAGCAATGGATCATGCCCAGTACTTCCTAGTCGAACCACAGACAACTACAATGATCTAATACATATCGATTTTACAGAAAACATTGTTGAAAAAGCACTGCGCAATCCAGAATCATCCCTATCTATTGGACCAGACGGAATATGTGTCCACTTCTTAAAAAAGCTATCCACTGCCATAGCTGAACCTCTAAGCATAATCTTTGAAAAATCTTTCAGGACCAGCTCCTGGCCAAAACTATGGTCACAAGCCATGGTCATCCCCATCTTCAAAAAGGGAGACCCCAATCTAGTTGAAAATTACAGACCAATCTCCTTATGCTGCATCACCTGTAAAGTCATGGAATCAATAATTAACCAATCCATTATCCTCCACTTAGAGACAAACAACCTACTCTTTAATAAACAATTTGGTTTCAGAAAAAAACTATCCTGTAATCTGCAACTCTTACACTGCAAAAACATATGGACTACACAACTCGATCAGGGCAAAGCAATAGACACAATCTACATAGACTTCTGTAAAGCCTTTGATTCAATGGTACACGACAAACTACTCCTAAAACTAAAATCTTATGGTATCTCTGGACACCTATGTAACTGGATAGAAGCATTCCTGTCAAACAGACAACAAATGGTCAAAATTGGGAGCGTCCTATCAAATTCTGAACCTGTCAACAGTGGTGTCTCCAAGGCAGTGTTTTAGGACCAACTCTCTTCATGCTCTACATAAATGACCTCTGTGATCATATTAAGAGCAACTACGTTCTCTTCGCTGATGATGTAAAGCTGTTCAATACTACAGACAATACTCCTACCCTTCAAAAAGACCTTGACTATGTATCAGAATGGTCAATCAAATGGAAACTTCAAATCTCAAAAAAAAAAAAAATGCTCTGTCTTACATATTGGCAGAAAAAAATCAGAAAATAAAATATAAGCAAAATGGTCAAAACCTTGTTGAGGATCCAAACTTTGTCAAGGACCTTGGAGTACTCATCTCACATGATCTAAGTGTTAGAGCCCACTGTAACTACATAGCGAAAAAGGCATTAAAAGTTGTAAATCTAATCCTATGTAACTTCTTCTCTGGTAATATCACACTACTAAGTAGAGCATACAAAATATTTGCTAGACCTATACTTGAATACAACTCATCAGTCTGGAACCCATATAATGTATCTGATATTAACACAATTGAAAAAGTCCAGAAATTTTTCACAACAAGAGCTCTCCACTCCTCTACTCATTGCAGAATATCTTATGCCACCAGACTTGAAACTCTAGACCTAGAAAACCTAGAACTACGCCGCCTCCAGTCCCATCTAAATATAGTATATAAAATCATACATTGCAATGTCCTACCTGCAAATGAATATTTCAGCTTCATTCATAACAATACAAGAGCACACAATAGATACAAACTTAAGGTTAACCCCATCAAATTTGACTGCAGAAAATACGTCTTCAGCAACAGAGTGGTCAATGTTTGGAATACTCTACCTGACTCTGTGGTTTCTTCCCCAAGCCTCAAAAACTTTAACCTTAGACTGTCTACTATTGACCTCACCCCTTTCCTAAGAGGCCTGTAGAGGGCATGCATAAGCGAACCAACATGCCTACTGTCCCTGTCCTATTGTTTTTTATGTTTCTTATAAGTATCTATCTCATGTATTCAAAACTATATTTATTCTTGTACCTGTGTCTTGTGAGCAATTGACAAATCAAAAAGATACAGAATAATAGAAATGAATGGTGGAAAGTTAAATCATGGCTGACAGTAGAAGGCAATTCGCAACTGTCAAGATTTCTGCCCTGGTAAGCCTAAGAATAAAAGACCATTCAATTAGCTTTAAGGGATTTTTTCAATCTACCAAGGAGATGAGGGGGGGAACAATTTTCATAAGTGAGCATATATTTTGCATTCAACAAAAATGACTTCCAATGTCTCCAAGATCTTCACCAAAAGCTTTTGCAATCAGAATGAATAGCTTGATTTGATTTGATGTAAGGCAGCTTTTCACATTCTATACCAGGGGTCCCCAAATTTGGCAACTTTAAGATTTGTGGACTTCAACTTCCAGCTGGCTGGAGAATTCTGGGAGTTGAAGTCCACAAGTTTTAAAGTTGCCAAGTTTGAGGACCTCTGTTCTACACCAAGGGTCTTCAAACTTGGCAAATTTAAGACTTCAACTCCCAGAATTCCTGGGCTAACATAACTAGAGGAAGAATTCTGGGAGTTGAAGTCCACAAGTCTAAAAGATGCCAAGTTTGGAGACCCCTGTTCTACACATTTCTTGATGGCATGCCATTTAAAAAAAGAAAACCTGGGGAATTCTGGGAGTTAAAGTCCACATCTTAAAGTTGCCAATGCTGAGAAACACCAAGTCTCCTTCCAAATCAGAACCTGTAACTCAATAGGAGGAGATCTCATCTTTTGCATATTATTATCACTGACATGATCCATTCAGTGCTAAAAGATCTCACCGTTAAATAATCCTGTTCCACAATTTCCCGGTAGCAGAAATATAATTTAAAGCCAGCCTGCAAAGAGCTGAAACATAACCCCATCATGTGACTGCCTTTTTCAAATGTATTCATCTGAGAAGTGGTTGGGGTTTGCAAACTAATCAGTTTTTTAAAACCATCTTATTCCTAGCCCAAAGCGTCTCCAGCTGAATTGACCATAAAACCTGCTAAAACAATATTTACAACTGCGTCTTGCAACAGGCCACTGTGTATTTATAACCCAGGGTCAATGCTGACAAATAGAGATCCCTAATTATTTCCCAAGAAAAATGAAGGAAACAACTGGAGAGAAAGATCGGTGGGTGGAGGAATGAATCCATACGCGTAAACAGGGAAGAAGGAACAAGTTTCTCCAGGCTTGCTCTGTGGGCAGTTGAGGGTGCTGTAAATTATTATGTACAAGCCAGATGTAAGCATTCGGGGAAAGTGGAGCATGTTTCATAAAGGAGGCGAGTTCAAAATCTTGAACTGATTTGCCAGCTCAGATCAATCTACCAGGTCCAGATGGTGCTTGTTGTGATTAGCATTATATGTTTAGCCTGGCTGCCAGATCAGCTGCAATACTCTGGCTGGGACACAGCTTTGCTTCAGACTAGGAACAGAGCCTGAAAGAGTCCTCAATGTGTCTGTTGTTGTTGCTTCTTTGAACTATGTAGGATTGCTTGTTCAGCTCTTCCTTCTTGTTCATGGACAAGTCTAGGTGCTTGAGTAGGGGAGGGGAATTCTCATTCAATTGCATCTGAGTCTCCAAGATAGTCTGGACAACTCCCTGTTGCCCACACTTGGTGAGGTTTTTCCAGAAATATTTGTCCAAACATTTTTCTAGAAGAGATTTATCCAGAAGAGATTTGTCCATTGTCTTCTTCTAGGGTTGGGAAAAAGTGTCACCCAACTGGTTTTGTGCTTAAGGTGGGACTTGAACTTGTAGTCTCCTGCTTTCTAACCACTACATCAGTGGCTCTCATGGAATTGTTAGGTGGTAGAAAAATGACATTATTCCAAACATAAAAGGTGGGAATAGGATTCAGAAATTAAGCAGGATCTGAGTGTGAGTCTTGTTTAAATGAAATAAGATCTACATGGATATCCTGGACCAGGTTTACCATCAGCCCATCAGCCATGGATTGTGGTTTACCAGATGGCCGGTCCAACTATTGTTTTTTGCAGTCATGGTACACCAAGAGTTTATCAAGCTTCTAATAAGCCATCGTGTGTGGTTGATGTACTCTAGTTGTACTCTGTTTGGCTTGATGGATTATAAGTTGTATGATCTACTCTGGACATGAGCACAATTTTTCACCAGACCTATTTAGCTAACCTTTTCATTGGGGATCATGAAACAGTCACTTCAGGTAGCAGACCAATGAATTGTGAGATGGACCAAATACATTTGAATGATGCCCATAAAGTATCAAACCAATTTGCCAGTCAAATGGGGGTTTGGTCATATTGCCACCAGTGGAGAAAGGACATATTTCTATAATTGCTTCAAGTCCCAGTGGGGACCCAAGGCGCCTCACCTCTAGAGAAGGCCTTTGTTCATCAGGTTGTTCTACCTGTAGGCCCTGCACAAAAGCAAGTGAAAGAAAGACAAGGGCTATCTTGGGTGGATGGATGGATGACTGACTAAATGACTGGATGGATGGATGGATGGATGAATTGGTAACTGGTAGATAATTTTCCTATCTCAGGTAAAGAATTTCCTTAAATCACTCTTGCCAATTGGTGAAGTGAAGTTTTCTTTGACATAGAGCAAAGCCTACAGGATATATCTTGGTTTTCTCCTATTGAGATGAGAAAGACATTACAGTAAGACACCAACCAACCAACCCCTGTCGGGTTGTATTTAACTCATGTGGCCAGCATGACTGTATGCCGAGACCAGCCAAATGGTGTATTAATAGGGAAATGATGTAAATTAAATGGTTGCCTATTTCCATATTTTAAGTATATAGTTATTGTTTTTAAGCGCTACAGTGGAAGAAGTTATGAATTGAGAAGGATGTTTTGTTACTACATTTTGTAATTAATGAAATAAATGACCAAGCCCATCACAAAACAAAGTGGCATCTATCTTCTCCTCTTAAGCTGCTCTCTCTCTGGAGAAGTCCCGACTCCACCCATCTCTGGCTTTAACAGATAATTCTGTTATCTTTTGCATGACTGTTGAGATAGAGGAAAAAGGAAGTTAATTAAGAACTCCTGATATTCATTCCCCAATTTCATTCCTTTCATGTGAGTGATTGTCAATTTCTTTCTCACCTGTCACAAAATAATGTGATGAATTTACTGGAATATGCAGCATGGCTGTGATAAAAATCAGCTGGATGAACTGTAAACATATTTTGTGATGTAATGTTATAAGAATAAGCCAGAGTGAGTTGCAGGCCTTTCTCTAAATATAGATCAAATCTTGAAGATCACAAGTGAAAGTGTGCAGACTGTATCTTCCATTATGAAATAAAAATTCAAAATAACTTATATTAAAATTGAAATCCCTAACATGGCTTATCAGTTGGTGTTCTCTGAGTTTGCTTAGCTTCCTGTAGACATCTCATTTCATAACTCCCTCAACACTGTCCAACTATTTCCAAATCTGCACTATTACTATTAATCTTCTCATCACTCCTTATCACCCATCCCCTCCCACTTGTGACTGTATGACTGTAACTTTGTCACTTGCATCCTTATGATTTATATTGACTGTTTCCTAATATGATTTGATTGCTTATTGTACCCTATGACTATCACTAAGTGTTGTATCTTATGATTCTTGACTCTTGACGAATGTATTTTTTTCTTTTTATGTACACTGAGAGCATTTGCACCAAGACAAATTCCTTGTGTGTCCAATCAGACTTGGCCAATAAAGAATTCTATTCTATTCTATTCTATTCTATTCTATTCTATTCTATTCTATTCTATTCTATTCTATTCTATTCTATCACCAGGACAGGTAACATCATCAGTGTGCTAGTGAAGTTCCCTGAAGGAAGGGAATCAAGCTCAGAGAACCCAGTGGTGGGATTCAAAAATTTTTACTACCGGTTCTGTGGGCGTGGCTGGGGAAGGATACTGGGGAAGGATACTGGGGAAGGATCTCCAGTCAGAGGTGGTATTTGCTGGTTCTCCCAACTGCTCAAAATTCCCACGACTGGTTCTCCAGAACTGATCACAACCTGCTGAATACCACCTGTGGAAGAACCCAACAATTGAATCCTGGCCTATATAGATTCCATGATATGGTTTATTAGTGTACAGTTAGTACATTTGAGGTGTCTGATGGGTATATAGCTGTCCTGTTTTGTTGTACAATTACCTCTCAGTCACCATGACTTTCAGTTAAATCCCAAAAAAGACGTCCTGAGCAAATATCTCTCATGATGGACTTTTAGGCAGCTAAACATAAGCAGCCGAAGAATAGAATAGAATAGAATAGAATAGAATAGAATAGAATAGAATAGAGTAGAGTAGAGTAGAGTAGAGTAGAGTAGAGTAGAGTAGAGTAGAGTAGAGTAGAGTACAGTAGAACAGAATAGAATAGAATATTGGCCAAGTGTGATTGGACACACAAGGAATTTGTCTTGGTATAGATACTACAAGCTACAAGAGTGATGCAAAGAGGTGAATAAAGCAATAACAACAGCATCCTTAGTTTACAATCCAAAGTGAGATTAAAAACACATCCAAAGAGATTTAGAAAAACTCTAAGCCACCCTGAAAATGAGGACAGACGCATAATATTACTAAAAAAAAAAAAAACACCACAAAACATCTCATCCTCTGCCCTAATGGATGCATCCTATCCTTCCAGGTGAAGATTAGTTTGAGGAAAGTTGTATAAGGCAGCAGAATGCCTATGTTATGAATTTTCCTTGCAATGCTTCAGGTCTAAACCTTCAATTATCTGGCAAAGCTCTCTCCCCTTGGACTCTTGCCACAAAAGCCTTGCTCTAAGTTTTGGCCTGCAACAGGTTTATGAATTGTTTTCTGAAGGAATTCTTTCCATACCTCTGTTAACTTCTGAAGGTGTTTTTCTTCCCTGCACCCTGCCTTCCTTTTGCCAGTCACCCCTGTATAAAAGTCAGTCTTCTGTTTTGTGAATTTGCCTCGAGAGACACAGGACTGGGCTGTGTCAGCAGGCACAGAAACTTGGTTGGGTCTTGGCTCAGTCACCGACAGAGCCCAGAGCAATATGCCAGGAATGTAGCATAAAAATGAGGAAAGCTAAAACTGGCCTACTACCAAAGACAACATCAAGTAAGATATTAAAAAAACAAGGCATCTGTCTCAGGTCTAGTCTAGACCGCTGGACAGAGACCAACAATTCTGTAGTGTAGAAGGCAGTGTCCTTTTGCTCTGTTGGATAGTAGTTATGCTTTGATTATGCTTAGGAACTATATTATAGTACCACTATACCCTACCATACTCTACCGTACCCTACCGTACCCTACCGTACCCTACCCAACCTTACTCTATCCTACCCTACCCTACCCTACCCTACCCTACCATGCCATACCATACTCTACCATACCCTACCAAAGCAAACCATGCCATACACTACCCAACTCTACCTATCCTACCCTACCCTACCAAACCCTACCCTATCCTACCCTACCCTACCAAACCATACCCAACCCTACCCTACCCTACCAAACCATGCCCTGCCCTACCCTACCAAACCATACCAAACCAAAGCAAATCATACCATACCATACCATACCATACCATACCATACCCTACCCTACCCTACCATCCTAGGAACTATATTATAGTATCTCTATATCTGTAGAGGTACTATCAAAGGGGATCAACATGATTATTTTTTCCATATATGATACATCTTTGTTGAATATGGTCAACCCCTTCTCCTTCATGGCTAGCTTTCCAGAGTTTCATACATTCTCAGTATGAGTCTTGGTGGTGCAGTGGTTAGCAGTACTGCAGGCTACTTCTGCTGTCTGCCAGCTGGCCTGCAATTTGGCAGTTCAAACCTCACCAGGCTCAAGGTTGACTCAGCCTTCCATCCTTCCGAGGTGGGTAAAATGAGGACCCAGATTGTTGGGGGCAGTATGCTCACTTTGTAAACTGCTTAGAGAGGGCTGTAAAGAGGAATGTAAGTCTAAGTGCTAAGTGCTATTGCTATTGTCCATAGCTGCCATTATTTAATGTGTGGATGCCAGGATTGAAATATTGGCATCCTGTGTAACACGGCACACCAGAGCTAACTTTTGCATTATATATTTCCAAGTTGTCCTGGCCATAGGCTCCAGCAGATGGGTGGTGCTGAATAAAATAGCACTCCAAGTGACTGATGAGGAAAGCTGCATCCACATGGTTACTTTTTCCATGTAGCAGAACATTTAGCTCAGTCGTTTCCAACTCAGTTATTTTCCCCCATCCATCATGAAAATCTTGTCAGCTCCAAATTCAGGGAGTTACGTTTACCGTATATCCATAAAGCAACCGTCTGGAGAAAGATGGCTTGGCTCTTCTGAATTTGGCAGGTTACCAAAAACCAAGGGAGGTGACAGCTTGCAGCTCTTCTGCTCTAGATTCTTCCAGCTTGCTCAAATTAAAGCAAAGAACCCATAAGTTTGGTTCAGTGGCTGGATGGAAACACAAAAGTTTCTGATTCGCAAGGCTAGTAATAATATGATGAAATATACATAATCTTTGTCTTCCAACTTCCAATCTTAATACGCACATTATAATTGTAATAGATTCTTTTATATATTAATGTATATAATACTATTTTTCCAATTTGTGCTTATTGTTTTTTTTAATTATTTGTTGGAGTTCTACAGACATCTATTTGTTAGGGTTTTCAGACAATCATTTATTAGGGTTTTACAGACATCTATGTCTGTAAACAATACCATTCTCTTTTTATAATCCTTTATCACTTTCTCCATAAATATATTTAAACATCAATAGCATTTCTTCATACAGTATTTCTTGCCCACTGCTGTATCACTAATATTTTAATATATTTAATATATTGACCCAGTTAATACACTGTACACAAAATATGTGAGGTTTTTTAAGGAAAACTACAAATAAAACAAATATGTATATATATGATGGATTTGTCAATCACTACAAGATAATAGAGATAAGAATAAACATAAACATGAATACAGGAAATAGGTACATATAACTGGGGACAATAGGACAGGGATATTAGTAGTGGTGGGATTCAAATTTTTTTACTACCCATTCTGTGGGCGTGGCTTGGTGGGTGTGGCAGGAGAAGAATATTGCAAAATCTCCATTCTCCATTCCCTCCCCACTCCACTAACCTGCTTTCCAGCTCCATTCTCCCATGCGGGCAAGTTACTGCAAAATCCCCATTCCCTCCCAACCCCACTAACCTGCTTTCCAGCTCCATTCTCCCATGCGGGCAACAAAAGAAGACCCAGCCAATCAGCTGGGACTCAGGAGGCGGAGAATAGAAGGGGCAGGGCCAATTGGCCAGTTCTCCAAACTACTCAAAATTTATACTACCGGTTCTCCAGAACTGGTCAGAACCTGCTGAATACCACCTCTGAATGGTAGGCATGATTGTGCACATGATATATATATATGTCTTTCTCTTACACACGCACACAAATTTACAAGCAAATCCATTCATAAATATACCCCCAGAGTTTGAATCAGAAACTTTCATATATATATATATATGAAAGTTTCTGATTCAAACTCTGGGGTGAATGCCAGTTTCAGATCGAGCCTTTCTGGTTATCTCTTTCTGGTTATCTCTTTGCCAGCCATGAGAAGGAGATATAAGATGAGCCTGTAATCCGGGTATAACACCCGCTTTAATTTCTCTTTCTTCTGTTGATATCCAGGAGGCTCTGTCAGTGGTGAGTGAAGATCAATCCCTCTTTGATTCTACTTACGGAGCTGGAGCTCACCTTTCCAAAGCAGACATGACAGCCTCAGGAAACCCGGATTATGGTCAACCACACAAGATCAACCCTTTACCTCCCCAGCAAGAGTGGATCAATCAGCCAGTCCGCGTCAATGTTAAGAGGGAATACGATCATGTGAATGGATCCAGGTAAGGATGGACAAGTGCCTATTTGAAGCATGATAAATCCGGCTATCTTATCAAGGCTACAACTATGCTGTCAGCCACCAGATGGCAGCAAGGATATACAGATAATTGTCACTTTGCTGCCATCTGGAGGAATTTTAAGAATTTGGTATCTCAGATGTAACTAGACATACTATCATAGTTAAGGGGATATATATATATATGTGTGTGTGACAGAGGGAAACTTGGATCTCAGAAAGATGATGAGAGTGGGGCATATTATATGTCTGGGCTCTCTTCGATTCATTAACTTTTCACATAGAGACACTCTGTCTTTCTCTTACACACGCACACAAATTTACAAGCAAATCCATTCATAAAACCACTACCAAGAGAAATGATAGGAAAGCAATTTTCCTCTCATAGTTGCTGGATAATCACAGTGATATGTCATATCAGTATGTATTGCATAGATTTTCTTAAGCCAGATTCAAATCAAAACATGCATTTATTCTTTAATGATACTTTTATCCAAGAATTGTACCAGAATCCTGACTTCTCCCTTTGCAACCATGCACACATTCATTCCTTGCTCCTTAACCTTTTGTGACATCCCTATTCAGGAAGGAGCAGGGGGTTGGACTAGAAGACCTCCAAGATCCCTTCCAACTCTGTTATTCTATTTCTATTTCTATTTCTATTTCTATTTCTATTCTATTTTTTCTATATTCTATTCTATTCTATTCTATTCTATTCTATTCTATTCTATTCTATTCTATTCTATTCTATTCTATTCCATTCCATTCTTTCCCTATTCTATTCTATTCCCAATGAAGCTGTATCTGTGCCTAATATGAGCAAATTAAGAAAATGGTGCCCACAGGCAGACCAGAGGGGAATAATAGCTGGTGCATAATGGGGACAATATGGGGACAATATGTAATTCTGGGCATGCCAAACCAATTTCAAATTATTACCCTCCTAAGGAGAAACAGATAAATATTTGTGAATGTAGGTCTGGATTGAATTATTACTGCCATTATTGTTTCACAAATATGTCCTCAAGACATCTGGAACAAACGCTTCATTGATTAGCTTAAAGATTGGACTTTGGCGATTGGACAGATCATGAAGGTTTGTCTGTCTGTTTGTTTGTCAAACGTGTACAAGACAGCAGATATAAGTACGAATATAAACAGATATTCGGAGTTGGAAGGGACCTTATAGGTCATCTAGTCCAACCCCCCGCACAATCAGGAGACCCTACACCATTTCTGACAAATGGCAGTCCAATCTCTTGAAAGTCTCAAGTGATGAAGCTCCCACAACTTCTGAGGGCAAGCTGTTGATTCCATTGGTTGATTGTTCTCACTGTCAGAAAGTTTCTCCTTATTTCCAGGTTAAATCTCTCCTTGTTCAGTTTCCATTCATTATTCCTTGTCTGGCCCTCAGGTGCCTTGGAAAATAGATTGACCCCTTCCTCCTCTCTGTGGCAGCCCCTCAAATATTGGAAGACTGCTATTATGTCCCCCCTGATCTTTCTCTTCACCAGACTAGCCAAGCCCAGTTCCTGTAATCGTTCTTCATATGCCTTACTCTCCAGTCCTCTATTTGTCCTGGTTGCTCTTCTCTGCATTTTTTCTAGAGTCTCAACATCTTTTTTATAATGTGGTGACCAAAACTGGATGCAGTAGTTTAGGGTGTGGTCTTACTAAGGCTTTATAGAGTGGCAAACACGGATGAAGGAAGTGAGTACAACTAAACGGGGACAGTAAGATAGAGGTGGTAGTCATGCTGGTGCACTTATGCACCAGTGGTGGGATTCAAATTTTTTTATTACCAGTTCTGTGGGTGTGGCTTGGTAGGCATGGTGTGGCTTAGTGGTTGTGGAAGGGGAAGGATACTGCAAAATGTCCATTCCTTCCCAACCCCACTAACCTGCTTTGCAGGACAACAAAAGAAGACTCAGCCGGTCAGCTAGGACTCGGGAAACAGAGAATAGATGGGCGTGAGACCAGTCAGAGGTGGTATTTGCCGGTTCTCCAAACTACTCAAAATTTCCGCTACTGGTTCTCCAGAACTGACCAGAAGCTGCTGCATACCACCTCTGTTATGCACAACCCCTTTACAAACCTCTTAGGAAGGGAGTGAAGTCCACAGTAGACAGTTTGAGGTTGAAGCTGTGAACCTTTGGGGACGTAACAACAATTATTGATGTGACACTTCTCTATTGCCAATGTAAATGCATCAACCATCTCCAAGTTTTCTTCTAAATGACCAGTTTGCAGGTAAAAGAAATAAAAAAGGAAAATGGGTTAAAAGAAACCCATCAGTTTTATAGTTTGGGTTCATACTGGGATAGTGGATATAGTTGTAATGAGCTTTTCTAAAAACCAGGAGATTCTGTCATGCTTCCTCCCACATCATAAGTGTGGTTTAATTCATCTTGACCTTTAATCTGGCTTATGTCATTTCCCCATGAGTGATCACATAGCATCTTGGTAGCATCATCCGTTCATCAACATGCAGTGATGCAATGCCTGTCCACATTACTATTATTTTGGCAGAACAATAGTTGTATAATTCTACAGGCCCATCTACCATTCCTATTTGCTGTAGCATGAAGATGTTTCAAAAACTATTTTTAAAGGAAGTAGCCTTGTTACGCTGCTGTTGTCCCATCTCTGATGGAGAAAACCTATATTTGTCTTTAGCTGTTCTAGTTTTTAAGTAGTGTTTTCAAAAAAGGAGATTATTTGTAGCTCAGGGATAAAAGGAGGGTGGGTTTGGTGCTATCTGAGCTTTGTTTTTTTTTTTTTTTTCCTGACAGACATTTCATTATTCAAACTATATTAACATCATCGGTGTTAGAAGGGAGTGGGGTTTGCGGAGTGAAGGAGAAAGAAAATGGGAGGAGGAGGAGGAGGTGGAGGGAAGAGGGCAAAACCTGCCAGGGTTCTTGATGCTTTCTGAGCTGGTTGTTTTCCTGCAGATGTTTCATTACCCAAGCTAAATATACACCTCATTTGGGTAATGAAACATCTGCAAGAAAACAAGCAAGCTCAAAGAGCACTAACAACCTCTCAAAATAGTGTTTTTCTTCTTTTTCTTCCCCCAACACAAATCTCGCCATATGAATGATGTACAATGTCTCAGCGATTGGGTTGCTGTAAACATAGCCAGAGGCTGGGATCTATCCATCTCCTATTGGCTATTTTGTGCTGCACAGATTTCCTTGGTCATTTTAGTTTGGGCTACAGGAAAGTCTGCACACTTGACTTCTGACCAACATTTTTCAAAGATAAGCCTGTGTTAAGCAGGCTCTTTATTTACTCCTTTTTTCCCCCAAAGAGCAGTGAACCTGACTTAGAAAAAATAAATAATTAAATTGGATGCATATGTGCACATATGGGGGTGATGTGGGCTCCCACTCCCCCAATATCTGCAGGCCAGCTGGGCAAGGCGCCAGAAAACACTCATCCGCTTTTTCTATTTTTTTCCATTAACTTCAAGTGCTGCTTCTTTTTCCCCACAAACCTGCTTCATTCAAGATTCTGAGGGAAAAGCCCACATGCAAAATTAACTAGAGAGGAGGTGCAAAATAGATTGCTTAGGTAATAAGAACAATAAGGATAATAATATCCCCTTCCCTTCTTCTTGAATGCCAATTAATTCCACTTCAAAACACAAAATACAGAAATGTTGAGAGTTAGAATTAACTCACCCAACTTTGTAATGCTTGTATGGTATTATTTTTATTTACCAAGTTTTTAATCAGTTATTGAGCTCTGAAATATTCTTTACGCTTTCTTGAGATACACTGAGTTTTAATGCTGGTGGAGAAACACTCTTTATTCGAAAAATCAGGGTCTTTTATATGTTGTGTTTATTGGTACAGATATTTTAAGAATAGCCCATAAAACATGAAGTGAGATTGTGCCTAAGTGCATAGAACACACTGATATCAGAGGCAAAAAAAATTTTTTACGTGTAATATATCAAATGGCTTTAACTAGTTATCATCTGTGGAATTCCTTCCCTTTATCTTGCTTTCCTTTTGAGAGGGGATTTACTGGGATAATAATATCTACTTACCTCTTGATTGCCTACATCAGGGGGCTCTAAACTTGACAACTTTAAGACTTGTGGATTTCAACTCCCAGAATTCCCCACCCAACCATGAAGTCCACAAGTCTTAAAATTGCCACGTTTGGAGACCATTCTTCTACATGTTAAATGGGGCTTCTAAATGTTACCTGGAAAGACATTTCCATCTTGAATCCTGGCTGACATCAGATCTTTTCTCCAAAATATTTCAGGTCTACCCACAAAGCAGTTTTCAACTGACTGATGAGTAGTTATGCTTCTCTAGCCTTGAACCCCAGGCCAGTAGGCCTTGTTACCATGTTTCTCAAACTATGCAGCTAAAATAGCCACTTCTGCATCATTGTACCCCAAGAAAAAAAATCTAAAGGGTTTGGATAATGTAAATGGACATTTCGGTAAAATGTTTGTAATAGAAATAGAAATATATCAGAGTCATGAATCTTATGGGTACATTTTATGAATGGACAGTTTCTTGGTCCACATGGGCCTCAGTTCTGTGGTGAAACTGTATCTTCAATTAGACTTAGTCTGGACTACCTCCATGGATGAAGATAATTTTCAAATCAAAGTCTGATTTCTGTCAGATCTCTGAATGCAGTACATCCTAGCTGTCCTTTTGAAGTTCAGATTGATACTTCATTTACCCTGGTAACAACAACCTTATGAAGTAAATTGAAAGAGTGAGTGATTTGAGTGCCTCAAATCACCAATAAGGTTCATGGTTGTTCGGACCTGAATCTGGGTGTCACCAATTTCATGTTAGTAGTTCAACCTCTATATTCGCATAGCCAATCCAATGAACTATAGTGGTTGTTATCTATGCCAGAGTGTCTCTACAATTGGGTACCTCCTAGATCTGGTTTTACACACTGCTGATTGTAGCTTCCAGTATCCCCAGACAAGGTTAAGCTGGCTAGGAATTCTTAGATTCATGTAAGATACATGTTAGAAGGGACTTCCTCAGGTCATCTGATCCAACCTCTTGCTCAATGCAGAAATGCACAAAACTATTCCAAATCTGTGCCATCAAGCTCACATTGAAGTCTTAATATCTCTGGACAGCATCAAGTTGGCAAAGCTTGACGTAGACCCAGGCAGGGTTAAATAATAAATTTATCACCTGATAGCAGTTAATGTCGTTCTGTCTTGTCTTTCCATGTTGGTCTGTTGGCAATCAAATTGTGCTTTGAAGAAAACTATAAACCCTTAGGTGGAACTGCAGAGTGCCAGACATTTTGTACTCCAAAAATCATTATAGTTTTAAATATCTGACACAAAGAATGTCTGTCACCCATGAGAAATTATTCTCCTTTCCCTTTCTTTCTTTCTTTCTTTCTTTCTTTCTTTCTTTCTTTCTTTCCTTCCTTCCTTCCTTCCTTCCTTCCTTCCTTCTTTCTTTCTTTCTTTCTTTCTTTCTTTCTTTCTTTCTTTCTTTCTTTCTTTCTTTCTTTCTTTCTCCTTTCTTCTTCCTTCCTTCCTTCCCTCTCTTTCTCAAACTTTCTCTTTCTCTCTCTCACACACTTTCTTTCACTTTTTTTCTCTCTCTTCACTCCTGCTGTTGCTTAAAACTTTCCTGCCTGCCACGGGGACATTAAAATGTTCAACAATTTGCCTCTCTAAAGACCGCTTTTGGTTCCATGCCTGGAAAAACAGTAGGCAAAATCATACAACCTTAAGTTCTAACATGTGTAAGTTATGCATCTTATTTCCATTTCCAAGCAGTCCTTTGCCCCAAAAAGACATGAGGAAAAAATTACCGTCTGCCTCTGAATATCTCGGCAGAAAGTTTATCTCCCAGCCATGATAACTATGCTAGAATAATTCTGCCTCTGTGCCTTAGCAAACAAATTTAAAGTTCTCTGTTGGAAATCCTTCCAGGCTTGTTCAGCAGATGGGAATTTAACCATGCAGGCATATTCTTCTCTGTTTACTGAATGGACAGGATTCTTTCAAAACTTGTTTTTCTTGTGGCTGTTGGTTGCGTCAAGTGACATGGTTCATGAATTCAAAGAAAATGTCATAGATGAAACATAGCAATAGAATCTAGATATGTCTACCAGTACTAATGGGTATGGAACTCATCACTTCAGCTGGCTGATATATAAAGGACTTCCTTTGTGAGTTTAAGGTTCTTCTGTGCCTAGTTGGGATGTTTATCCCTACTGCTCTTTTACTGACCTGACATAAAGATGGAGGTTGCCAAGTGACTAAGTAGAGAGACATTGCTGACTTTGGGGTCTTGCATTCTTCTCCCCTATGTTTTTGAAAAGTGATAGACAGAATCTCCCAAATAAAACAGAAGGCCATCTCAACTTGTTTTGGTGGATAAAGTGTGCGATTATAATAATGCTGTCTAGATCAGCTAGTTGTTAGTTCTCAGAAAGAGGTGGGCTCCAGATGATGAGGTTCTGTTACTTGGGAGAACTCACGGTTGAACCCTTGTGAATCCATGGAAGCAATGGAGTTTTGGAGCAGCTTAATCTTCAGGTCTAGAGGTGAGACCATAAGCAGGACTTCCACTACTGACTTTAGCAGGGGTTGAGTAATGTAGGAAAGATATTTTGTGTACTTGAGTAATAACCCATTAAGCGTTTTAAAGATATAATTATAAAATACCGTACCCACTGTTGATGGTGCTACATTTTTTGTCCCTGGTATGCTCCTCAGCTTATGACCATAATTGAATCCTTCTGTTGCTAAGGTCAGTTGTTAAGTGAATTTTGCTCCATTTTACAACCTTTCTTGTCACAGTTAGTGTATCACTGCAGTTGCTCAATTATTAACATGGTTGTTAAGTGAATGTGGCTCCCTCATTGACTCTGCTTGTCAGAAGGTCACAAAAGATGGATTACATGACCCTGCAACCCATCATAAATATAAGTCAGTTGCCAAGCAACTGATTTTTTGATCATGTGACTGTGAGGATTCTCCCATGGTTGCATGTGTGAAAAATGGTCATTAGTCATTTTTTTTTTTAGTGCTGCTGCAACTTTGAATGGTCACTAAATGGATGGTCGAAAGTCAAGGACTACCTGTATTTATGTCATGAATAAATGCATTCCTTTGGCTTTAACTTTTAGTGTTGGCAAAAGAAACCCAAAAGCAAAGCTGGGTTAATATTGACCTGGCGACTGCGTTTCTATTTCAGGGAATCTCCAGTGGATTGCAGTGTTAGCAAATGCAACAAACTCGTTGGTGCTGGTCCAGAATCCAACCCTTTGAATTATGGCACCTACATAGATGAGAAGAATGGACCTCCCCCTCCCAACATGACCACCAATGAAAGAAGAGTCATTGTTCCAGCAGGTAAGAGGCCACCTTGTTTCCTTTTGAGTATTTTCACCCTTGCAGAAATTTGATCATGAAATCAGTATGAATTCTTTGTTGCTGTTGTTAGCTGTGAAGTCATGTATACACACATACACACACACACACACAACTGTACATTTTCTATGTTCAATGTATAAAAATCCGCAATGTGTGTGTGAGAACAAATATCATCTAACATTTTCCAGTAAGCAAAAAATGGCAAAAGGTTATTTAAGGAACCTTTTTTTCTAGACCTGGGCAAATAATATCCATATAAATGTTTATAAATATTTATTTATATGCTTATAAAGATGTCTTCTGAAATAATCAGCTTTGACAAAGTATCACATTGTAATAAAAATTATATGACGTCTGGATCTGCTTTTTAGCTAGCAACAGCAATGACATTCATTGTTACTGTGAAATAGGAGGTTTGCAAAAATGTTGAATTTGAACCATTTCAAAGTCAACACTGCCCGTTTCAGGTTTATGGTTTCCTTGTGTCCAAAAGGTCTTTTTCAGTCATTCTGAGATAAAACATTTCTGTTTCAACTTTAAGATCCTCTGTTTCAAGCTTGAAACCCTCGAAACTAGAAAATTCTTTATCTTAGGAATGAGATAACGGTTTCAAGCAAGAAATGTTTGAAGCTTGAAGCATTCAGATATGAAACCGTTGACAAAATCATGATATGGCATGAACCATGGCACAGAACCTGGTTACTTGAGGGATCATTGTTTCCCGTAATATTAGCCTGGCCAGTTTGATCCTGCAAGGTTGACGTTCTTCAGGTTTCTTTGATTACATAATATCCTCATTCAGGCACCAAGAGGTGTGCCTTCTCTAAAGTAGCGTCCCTGTGGAATGGGGTCTCCTTAAGACCCAGATTGCCCTCATTCTGCTATTGTTCAGCGAAGCCATGAAGACTTGAATCTTCTCCCGGTCCTTCAGTGAAGGTGAGACCCCTTGCTGACCATCTTTTATCTTCAACTAGCAGGGTGCCTGTGCTTTGCTACAAAACTATCTGATCGGGCAAGTTTTTGGGGAGGAAAATAAGGAAAAACAAATTCTTCCTCTGCCTACTAGCATCCATCGGTATTCATCTGGCTAGCGTCCTGTCAGTGTGTGAGAGAGTCGAGGGCTGTTTGGAAACTTGAAACAGCATTTACTGTGTGAGCAAGAAGGAGACAGCAAGGAGCCTGAGCGTGGCTTAGCTCAACTGTTCTGTACTAAACTGGTTGCTGCTCTGAAACGGAAACTAAAACTGAAACTCTTCTGCTTGTGTTTTGCATTTGGAAGAGATTTCTTTTCCGGTGGGGAGAGGGAGTAGAACTCCTTAGCATCAGAGCATGTTAATAATAATAATATAGGAAATACTAATGCTCTGATGGTCATTTCAAAAAATCCTTTCTTAGTGAGCACCTAGAAGCCAAGGGATCTTTTAGAGTGGGTAGTATACAAGTTTAATGAATTCTTACCATCAACAACATCATTAGAATGATACCATTTAATTTTTGCCCTTCGTTTGATGACACCATGGCGTATGGGATGATCCTGCGATTTCTGCTTAATGGCTAAATGACTCTGTGTATGCTTGCTTAAAAAGATTACAAGAATCCTAAAGAGCAATTGCCAGAGTGAACAATAATGGACTTCAGGGAGAATGAATCAATCAGATTTTTCCAACCCTGTGTTCTTCAAATGTGTTGGATTTCCACTCCCATCACTCACAAAACTAAAATGATTTTGGAAATTGGCTATTGGCTGGATCCTCACATATTGGAGTTTGGAGGAAAGCAGTAAGAAATTTCTCTGTCTTCCAGTTGTTTGACCTTGCCAGTAACGATGATCTAATAATAGCATCATGTATTTGGTCCCCAAAGGATCAGTCAACCACAAAATGATGACCTAGAGAGACTTTTTGGCATGATCCAGCAGCAACCTTCCCCCCTACACACACACATACACACACAGAGAGACACACACCTGTTTTTTATACGACCCTAATCCACACAATTGTCCTGTTCTTAAAATCAGCACCATTTATAGCAATACTCCATCTGGGCCTAATACACAGTCATGAACCCAATTCTGTATATTCCCCCTTAGTCCATCTGTATTGACTTAGCAGGCTTTGGAATTGCAAAATGAAAGGGCGAGTGGGTGGGAATAAAAGTTTGTGTTTTTTTGTCAGGCCGTTGAGTCTGGAAATATGACTCAGACTTATAAAGCAAACTTGACTGAGCAGGGAAGGTCATATTTGCAGAGAATTTACTACGTTCTGGAACACGCTAATAAACAGCGCTCCCAAAAATCGCAATAACCATCTGTGCAAAATTTGAAAGGGGTTGGGGAAAGGAGTCAAACAGTTTGGAAAGGCCTAGTTTTCAGATTAAGGATGAGCTATCAGAGGAGAAAAAACAAAGCAAAGCATAAGCTTAATCTTTGGATTGAAATATATTTTTTGTGAATGGGCCAGCAGTGACTAACAAAGTAAGCCAAAAAGGCTGGCTAAGATGATGATGATGATGACTTTGGTACTTAGTACTTACAGAAAACTTGCAAATTACAGCTGTTGGTTTAGCAACCATTTGAAGTTACAACAGCATTGAAAAAAGTGACTTACTGTAGTTGTGTTTGTAACTGTTGTAGCATCCCTATAATCATGTGATCAAAATTTGGCACGTATTTATGACAGTTGCAGTAGTAAACAGTATGACAAGGTCATGTGATTGGCTATTTACAAGTTTCCCAGCTGGCTTCCAACAAACAGAGTCGATTAGGGAAAGCCGGATTCACACAACAACCGCATGGTTCACTCAACAAATGCAGTGACCACTGAGGGGAAAACAGGTTGTAAAATCAGATGTGACTCATTAAAGCAACTACTTTGGTTAACAATAGAATTTCTGGTCCTGATTGTGACCATTGGTCAAGGATGGAGATGCCAATTGTGCACTGTTCCATCCAGGTTGAGCATTTGGTAGTACATGTTTTTTGGGAAAGTGTGCACCAAGTTGGATGGGATTCTGTTGAAACAGGCCAGGTTTTGGGATGTTCTGGGCAGTGGTGGGATTCAATTTTTTTTACTATCAGTTCTGTGGGCTTGGTGGGTATGGCTTGGTGGGCATGGCAGGGGAAGGATACTGTAAAATCTCCATTCCCTCCCCACCCCACTAACCTGCTTTTCAGCTCCCTTCTCTTTTGCAGGGCAACCAAAGAAGACCCAGCCGATCAGCTGGGACCCGGGAGGCAGAGAATAGATGGGGGTAGGGCCAGTCAGATGTGGGATTGGCCGGTTCTCCCAACTACTCAAAATTTTCACTATCGATTCTCCAGATCTGGTCAGAACCTGCTGAATGCCACCTCTGTTTCTGGGGATTTGTGGGAAGGGAAATAGGAATTCAGATTTTGGGGAGATACGTTAGAAAAGGGAGCCCTGAGAAGAAATTAAAGATTTGAAAGGAGATATGAAACAGGTGAAGGCCAGAGTTGATTGTATGGAGCATAGACTGGAGAAGACAAAGGCCATATGTGAAGATGGAATTGTTGAGGCAACAGATTTGGAAGCTCGGATTAAAGAATTTCAATTAAGCTTTCACAGAATACCTGAACAACCAGGAGAAAATATTAGATCAAAGATGGTTAAGGCCCTGGCTCAGTTAACCAACAAGGGGGAAGGAGAAATGAATGTTGATAATTTGGTAGTACATGTTTTGGGGGAAGGTGTATACCAAGTTGGATGGGATTCTGTTGAAACAGGCTAAGTTTGGGACTGTCTGAGGATTTGGGGGAGGGGAAATAGGGAAACAGGTTTGGGGAAATATGCTAGAAAAATGTACACCGTTTTTCCATTGCCACAGTTTCTAGAAATGCCTCAAAAAGTTAACGCAGCTGAAGGGGACTCAAGATTGCAACAGCAACCACAAGGACAGAAAAGCAGTTGGAGACCACAAGTCGCTCATTAACCCCGTCCATGGCTGAGTTAAATTTCATGCCTCCAACTTGCCATGTTTCACTTAACCGTTCCTCTCCTGTAGGAACGAAACTGGAAGAAGAGATACGAGAAAATGTTCTTTCTTGATAGAGTACTGGTCATCAATCACGTAACCGCCTACACCCTTCCACCTCTCTGATTCCTTCTGATAGATCCCACCTTATGGAGCCAGGATCACGTGCGTCAATGGCTAGACTGGGCTATAAAAGAATATGGCTTAATGGAAATTGATACCAACCTCTTCCAGAACATGGATGGCAAAGAACTGTGCAAGATGAACAAGGACGATTTCCTCCGGGTCACTTCCCTCTACAACACAGAAGTCCTGCTGTCTCATCTCAGTTACCTCAGGGAAAGTAAGTTGCTGCGTCATTCACCTTTGCTACCTCATAACCATCTCCTACCCCACTGGGATTGGCTCATTCCACTTGGGCGGAGGAGGCCTGCTTGTGGGTCTCATCAGTCCAATTATTCTGGCTGGCGGGGTCCAGGAGGAAGGCCTCCTCTGCTGGGGCTCCTGCCCTCTGGAACATCTTCCCCCCACCACCCCCCGATGTGAGGTTGGCCCCGACCCACCTAACTTTTCATAAGGGCCAAAAGACGTGGCTCTGCCAGTCGGTTTGGTGCCCCAGTTGGGAGAACAGCGCAAGGGAATGTTCAATGGCTGACTTCTCTCCCTTGGTCACTTACTCCAAGAGTATTGGAGTATTTATTGTGGTAATGAAATCTTTGCAATATAAAATTAAAAATTATTGATTGCTGGATATCAAACATGAGCCCAATTTATAACAATCCATAAAACTCAAATTTTCAAGCTTTTTTTAAAAAATCTATTTGTGCAATGTAAGGAGCTAAGAGCCCTTCCCTTTGAGTAAGAAAAAATGGTTTCCATCTCTCTCTCTGTCTCTTTTAATGATGGACTAATCTAGTATCAGGCTGGTTGTTTTGACAACATGAACAGTTTTTCCACATCCAATTTTCTGTCTCACAACCTTCTCCAGCATGGGGCCATCTAGAGAAGTCAGTATTAAATTGACAGCCAGCATGATCGGGACCACATTTGCTATGAATTCTGGGGAATCATTGTAGAGTCACCAACTAACTGATGGACACCAGATATGGGAAGTTGGAGTCATGGGTTGGCAACGGAACCAAAGAGCTGTGGAAAGTCAAGGAAAAGAGATTTAAGCAAAAGGGCATAACATATTGATCGAGTTGGAAGGGATCTTATAGCTGATCTAGTGTAGCCCAAGCAGGAGACCCTACACCATTTTTGATGAAGCTCCCATGTCTTCTGAAGGCAAGTTCTATTGATTGATTGCTCTCCCTGTCAGAAAATTTCTCCTGATTTCTAGGTTGAACCTCTCCTTGATCAGTTCCCATCCATTATTCCTTGTCTGGCCTTTGGATGCCTTGGAAAATTACTTGACCCCTGCCTCTCTGTGGCAGCCCCTCAAATATTGGAAGACTGCTATCCTGTCTCCCCTGGTCCTTCTCTTCACGAGACTAACCATGCCCAGTTCCTGCAACCGTTCATCGTATGTTTTAGCCTCCAGTCCCCTAATCATCTTGGTTGCTCTTCTCTGCACTATATGATGATGAGTGATACCAAAAAGAACTATCAATAAACTGTGCTGACTCTGTTTTGAGATGCTACCATGAAGATTGCAGCACCAAATCAACCTTATTGTGTGCTGAACATGTTGCATCTCCAAAGCGTTGCTTCCTTCCCTAAGAAGGAAGCTTCCTTTATTTCTACCTTGTTCTCAGTGTGATTGAAAAGTTCTTTGTCCTTTCTTTTGGTGGCATTGTTTTAGTTTCCTTTCTTATTGGGAAACAACAAAGGATGTGAAGAGGTGATAACGGTGCTATCTATTATGTTCTTTCCATTTTTTCTGCTATTTTCCAATCTGGGAAAGTCTTTATGCTTTGGGACTGAATGAAAGGCAAGATAGTTGCAGAACCTGGAGAAGTGATTATATAATAGAAGCTAAATTATTTGCACATGTCTAAAATTGATCATGACCACATGGTGACTTGCTTAGAGACCAACATGACTTACAACTGTAATTCCTAGCTCAATTACAGTCATAAATCAAGGATTGCTTGTAATTTATTTCCATGTGAAAATGTGCTGCTTAATCTTTTTTTTTAAGTAAATGCTACAGCATCCTATATAGGTTGGCTCTAAAGGACTAGCTGGTTAAATAAATGCTTTATTAACGATAGAGAAAATAAATCCTTTTTCAAAACTTATTGTGTACAGACACACAACACACATGCACATAGAGACTGATTTGTCAGCTATATAACCGATACAATTAATCGGGTAGCCTTTCTGTACACAAAGCAGATGTATTTCCCTTACACCGGCCACAAAGCAAGAGAAAAAATATATATATACACACCCAGAGTTAGGGAGGAAGTCTTGTTTTGTTTGGTAAAAGAGGAACAAAAAGGCCAAGAAAGGAGAAATGCAAACAGGTCATTTCAGTTCAACTCAAAACCAATTGTCAATCTGCAACGTTTTCTTCAGTCTGTCTCTCAAACGTATTTCGCTTGAATACTCCACCCTCTCCTTATTCCATGGATGGCTGGTTTCACACCAGCATCATTTCACTTAATTGCTGTTTTCTTCTCCCCAGCCCAATGCAACAGCTTGCAAATTTGTGAAGAAGGCTTTCTCTTGAGACTTTTTTTGCTTTGCAAGAGTGAGATGGCCATTGTTCTCTTTGGCTGTCACCAAGATGCTCTGATATATGTGAAGTCTTCTCTTCATTAAAGCCTGCCTACCGGCCAAGGGGGCTACTGAAAATGACTTCTTTCCAAGCATCTGTTCTTACATCTGCCTAATGACAGTCTGGTTTCTGGGTAACTCTCTTGTGGTGCAATGCCTCTGAAAGAACTGTTTTTCCAGGCTTAATTTCCTTGGGTCGTTGAATGCTGAGTTGAATGTAGAAGGTGCTTAGGAGTTCTGTTTCTTATTTATCTTGTTAGAAGGAATGTTTGGGATACTTCAGTCTCGATAGAAGAGAATATCTGTAGCTCAGGGTTGAACTGTGAGATCCTTGGTGATCTCTGAGTTTGGTTTTTTTTTCATGCAGATGTTTCATTATCAGGCTAGGTAACATCATCAGTGCTGGAAGGGAGTGAGATTTGCATTCTGTTTATGTACTACTGGCTGGTGGACCAATTTGAAATTTTGCAAGCATGTCATAGATAATGGAAGGTATAGCCAAGATATGCAGCTAAAAAAAGAAGACTTTGTCTGCATCCATTTTTTTCGCTTTGGTGAAAAAAAAATGTATAAAATAATTCCTCCCTCCCTCCCTTCAGGAAAACTCTTATCATGTCATATGGTCCAAAGGAAAGATCTATTTCATTGGCTCAGGTATAATGCTGCTTTCAACCAAAAATGGTCAACTTATACACTGTGGCTAAAAGTGACCCCTGAGCTTCATTCTTTGGGATCCATGAAGATTGCTTTCATGACAACATTGAATGCCCTGTCTTGTCCTGTCCTGTCCTGTCTGTCTGTCTGTCTGATCAGCCAGCCAGCCAGCCAGCCAGCCAGCTTTCCTTCCTTCTGTCCTTCCAGCAGGACTCACTGAAATATTAGGACACAACTGAGAATGTGGCCATGCAATATCACACCCCATCCCTGAATCTCTTTCATGAATTCTTTCACCTATGTGGAATTAGTAACAAAAATGTCCCCAAATGGGGCATGACTTCCAGGCATAGCGTGATTGATTGATTGTGGCATTGCTCTGCTTAGATTTGAAAGCTTGCTCAGAAAAGATTCCAGATCTGGGCTTTCCGTTGACTTGGTACTTGGCACATTTTGCTGTGTCTGCTTCCCTCCTCCTCTCCACCCCAATTTGTCTTCTCCTGCCTCTTTCTTTTCAGCCTCGTAATAGGAAACACATTTTTCCTCTCCGGTTTTGGTGTTCCCACCAGAAATATCAGACCGTTGGGCAAAGGTGAGAACTTGAACCAATAAACTCGGGCCAACTTTTCCTCTCTCAGCAAAAGTAGACCCTGTTTTATTTGACTGTTCCTTGATGTGGTTATTTCCTCCTTTCCCCCCCCCCCTTTCTGTCATGCCCACCTTCCTCTTCCCATCCCCACCTAATGTGTCGATCCACATTTTAGCTGCAAAGACAGCTTGTTTAATCTCTGGAAAGCTTTTGGACTTTGCCAGGGGAACTGGTATTCGTCATGCTGAACACCGGGAATGAGGATCTGTCTCGAATTTGCCAGAAAAACGTGTCAGCTTTAAATTTGCTTTCTCACTGTTATTTGAGAACAAAAAAATAATAATAATAATAATGTACAAAATGCCAGGGATATAGGCTTAGAAAGCCACTCTAGGCATCACCCTTCGATTTTGCCTAGTTTCATAGACCTCTTGTGATGCCTTCTGGGCTTCTTGCCTAGATTCCTGCACCACTTGGCATAACTAAAAATATCTTATAGTTATAAAGAACGGTTGCTGGAATTGGGTATGTCTAGTTTAATGAAACGAAGGACTAGGGGTGACATGATAGCAGTGTTCCAATATCTCAGGGGCTGCCCCAAAGAAGAGGGAGTCAAGCTATTCTCCAAAGCACCAGAAGGCAAAATAGAGGTGGTATTCAGCCGGTTCTGACCAGTTCTGGAAAACCGGTAGCGGAAATTTTGAGTAGTTCGGAGAACCGGCAAATACTACCTCTGATTGGCTCCGCCCTCATCTATTCTCTGCTTCCTGAGTCCCAGCTGATCAGCTGGATCTTCTTTGGTTGCCCTGCACAGGAGAACAGAACTGGAAAGCAGGTTAGTGGAGTGGGGAAAGAATGGAGATTTTTTCCATATCCTTCCCCTGCCACACCCACCAAGCCATGTCCACAGATCTGTTAGTAAAAATGTTTGAATCCCACCACTGGGGTCAACCTATTCTCCAAAGCACCTGAAGGCAGGACAAGAAGCAATGGATGGAAACTAAGCAAGGAGAAATTTCCTGACAGAGCAATTAATCAGTGGTACAACTTGCCTCCAGAGGTTGTGAATGCTCCAATACTGGAAATTTTTCAGAAGAGATTGGACAACCATTTATCTGAAATGGTATAGGGTTTCCTGCATGAGCAGGTTGGACTAGAAGACCTCCAAGGTCCCTGTCCAACTCCGTTATAGCAATAGCCATAGCACTTATATACCGCTTCACAGTGCTTTACAGCCCTCTCTAAGCAGTTTATGGAATCAGCATATTGCCCCCAATAATCTCGGTCCTCATTTTCCTCAGAAGGATGGAAGGGAGAGTCAACCTTAAGCCGGTCAGGATCGAACTCCTGGCTATGGACAGTTAGCCTGAAATAGTGCAGATTAACTACTAGGAGGGAGGGAGGGAGGGAGGGAGGGAGAGAGGAAAATAGGAATAGCACTTACAATTATACAGCTGAGTCAACCTTGAGCCAGAGAGATTTGAACTGCCAAACTGCTGGCAGTGGCAGTCAGCAGAAATAGCCTATAGTACTGCATTCTAACCATTATGCCACCACAGCTCTTCAGTTCTATAAAATACATAAAATAGTCCTCAGCTCATGACCTTGTTTAAAGATCATTTGAACTTACCATGGACTTTAAAGAAGCTACTGATGGCCCATTTTAGATGTTGTAACTGCTGTCACCATCAGGTGATAGATCTTACACGATGGGCAGAATTAATGGGATAGAGGCTGTTTCTCAAGGTTCTATGCCATGAAAAAAAAATACGAGTGGTAATTTGCTCCTTGAATTGTATCTGGACAGTCACTGGTAACCAGTACAGTTTTCTTAAGAGAGGTTTTACATGGGTGTATCAAAGTGCAACCATAATGGCTTCTATTACTGTCTTCTGGACCAGCCGTAGCATCTGAGTGGTCTATAGCAGGGGTCTCCAACCTTAGCAACTTTACGACTTGTGAACTTCAACTCCCAGAATTCCTCAGCTAGCGCCTGACCTTGGGAAAAGACTGTTGGTCCAGGGAAGGATGCAATTTCTGCAGACTAAATTCATTCTGATCATTCTTTGTAGGTAGTTCCTTGCTGTCTTACAACACACCAGCCCACACAGATCCATCCCCTCGCATCAATACCAAAGAAGGTGAGTTCTTGATATTCATTCATAATAATCAGGGTTTGTCTTTAACAGAGTGGCTTGATTTGGGGAATAATACCAAGGAAAAGGGTTCAAAGGGTTTATACAAAGTAGCTGTGTGTAAAATCCATGGCCCCAAAGAAGGAAACAAGGAATCCATCATGGAAGAGATGGATGTATAATGACAGAATGGATGCGTTAATTCAGTACAGTTGATCTGTAAATATTAGTGAATAGTGTACTGTTTTAATATAAAGGAGTATTAAAGAGAAAATTGCATGCAAATATGTCTTATATTTCTATTATGAAAAGATGGACAAAAATATAAGCTAATGTGACAGCGACATACATGTAGTCCTCAACTTATAGCTGTAATAGAGACCAATTTTCCATTATAAGTCATGATGGTTATAGGTAGATCTGATTTTACACCCAGTTCTGATTTTTGTGGCAGTTGTTAAGTGAACACTGTGGTTTTTTAAGTTGAATCCATGTATTCATATTGAGCATGGCAGGAAATAATGATTCTATTGGTTTATCAGGATGGGCTTGATTCTTTTCTTCTAGTTAATAATAGAAGGATGATAGGTGGATGGAGGAAGGAAAGAAGGAAGGAAGGAAGGAAGGAAAGAAAGAAAGAAAGAAAGAAAGAGAAGAAGGGGAGAAGAAAAGGGGGAGCAAGGGGAGAAGGAGAGAGGAAAAGGAGAAGGGGAGGGGAAGAAGAAAAAGAGGGAAAGGAGAAGAAGAGAGATAGGAGAAAAAGGGAGGGAGGGAGGGATAGAAGGAGAAGGAGAAAGCGAAGGAGAAGGAAAAGACTTAGCATACTGCTGCAAGCCAGGCAGTGAGGCATATTATTTTCTTATCATGCTAATAATAGAAAGATGATGGGTGGGGGAAGGAAGGTAGGAAGGAAGGAAGGAAGGAAGGAAGGAAGGAAGGAAGGAAGGAAGGAAGGAAGGAAGGAAGGAAGGAAGGAAGGAAGGAAGGAAGGTCAGCAGGGTGGCAGGCTGGCTGGCTAGGTGGCTATGTGGCTGGTAGCTGATGAGACAGGACAAGACATTCAATGGTGTCGTGAAAGCAATGGATCCCCATGGATCCCAAAGAAACTCAGGGCCTCCTTTTAGCCACAGGGTATAAGTTGACCATGTTTGCTTGAAACACCTGAGCCAATGAAAGAGATTTTCCCTTTTGATGTGAGTTTGCACTTGGCTGCTGCCAGTGGAGTGAGGGTAGAGATAAGAAAGCATGGAGTACAAGGATGTCCCTGGACAGGTCAATCAGAGGGGTGGGGAAATGAGTGAAGGGACGAGAGTGAACACACTATAGTGCTGTTAAGTGGACAGTTTCTTCTTCATGGTCCCTAAAAGACTTTGGTTCGGCCTCTGCTGAGGGTGCTGTCAGGCTCTGCACTGAATCTCAAGCCATCTGCTTCAGAGACAGAAACACACATGTGCACCAAGGCCACACTGAAGATCAATGCTGCTTGTTGCAGATGCTGCTTTTGTCTGCAAAAGCAATTGCCCACTTCAGCAGCCGGCTCCCTCCTGCTACCCAATCTTGCCACTTAGAGCAGACCTAGGTTTCAGAAGCGAGGTGCATGGGGGTGGAGGCAGGAGAGGAAAGCAAGGTAGCCACAGTTTGGAGTCCACCCCTGTGTAACTGCCTCTCCTCTTGAATAGTTTTCCATTGAAAGAAACCCAAAGGGCTGCTTGAACAAAGCGGGGGAAAGCGCAGCGCTTCAGTCGGCCAGCGATAAATACCCATCCCGAGCAAGTTTGCTTTGAGTGCTTGGCTCTCCTGCTTTCTGGAGCTAGGCAGGTGCTGCCCCTCTATAAACAGAAGAAAGGAAGCCAGAGAGAGAGAAAAAACTCATCAGATAAAGATAATACCTCTGGCTTTGGTTTGTTTTTTAATGTAGTGCTTTCCAGGACGCGCCATTCATGGACAAAAGTGAATTTAGCTTTTCTTTTCTTTCTCCTTTTGAAATGTATAGTTAATTCAATGAAAAACATGATAAGAAAATAATATTCCACGCTGCCTGGCTTGCAACAGCATGCTAAGTCTTTCCCTTCTCCTTTGCTTTCTCCTTCTTCTCCTTCTATTCCACTTTTCCTACCTTCTTCTTCTCCTATCCACCTTCTTCTCCTATCCCTTCTTCTTCTCCTATCCCTCCCTTTCCCCTTCCCCTCCCCTTCTCCTTTTCCCTCTCCCTCTCCTTCACTTTCTCCTTCTCTTCTCCTTTTCCTCTCTTCTCCCTCCCTCTTCTCTCCCTCTTCCCCCTTTTCTTCTTCCCTTCTTCTCTTCCCTTCCTTCCTTCTTTCCTTCCTTCCTTCCCATTATTAAATGCAGTAGACTACATGTTACTGCCATACAGTAAAATATTCCAGATTTCTACACCTCTAATAAAAAGTAATGGGAAAATGAGTTTCCTACTGAAAACTTAATTGTAGTTTTTAAAAAGTGCTATCTGTTTAAAAAAAAAAAAACCTTTCCAATTTCAAAAAACCTTTGTCTCTCTTATACATATATATGTTTACAGTACTTGATTGACTTAGGCATAGCTATCGGCCTTCTTCCATACACACAGAAGCACCTATGTGAAATTGAAAGCAGAATAATGGGGTAGTTAAAATAAGAATAACTTGGTATTCAGCTCCACCACCAAGACTTCCACAGCTTAGCAAATTGGGACCTTATATTTGCTCAAACTGCCAAGTTCCCATTTTCCCCAATATAGTTATTTTTCTATTCCACATCATTATTGCTTTGCATTACACATTTTAATGAGTTTGCAGAGAGGTCAGGGGGCTCTTGGACAACCTAGAAAATGTAATAAGGAAAAGAAAAACTCTGAAGATGACAAACAGCAGGGACTGTGGAAGCCCAGGCTCTGTGCAAGATGCATGAAAAATGGGCCTCAGCTATCACTTTCCCCCAAATTAAGACAACCATAATTTTTGGGGGAACTCTAGAAAATATGTGTGGCATGCATTGATGTAGATGTATATATATTTCTTCTTGGCTGGCTCGGTTATTAATCAGCATTTACAGTTAGCACTCTATTCACTAAACAGGCCAACACTTAGCCTTAGTCCTAACAGCTGTGGTTTTACTCAGGGACAGGCTAAGAAAGCCTCTGACTGCCCTCACATTAATCTGAGCTGAAGTTCCTGCAAACAGGCTCCTTTGGAATCAAGCCCAACCTCCTTGGACATTGGCCCTGATTCCATGTCAACAAATACCCTTCTATTTTCCAGAGTAGGGCACCTTGGTTCAAATTGTCTTCATCTTTTTTGGAGACCTGGATTGTTCTAATGAGAATCGTCCTGTTTTCTTTGGCTGAGAAACAATTTTCTCGTAAGTGAAAGGAGGCTCCTCAGGCTCAGAGTAGAACGGCTGGAGCCTAGCTGCTTAGTTTGTTTTAAGGAGAATGAGTCTGCTTCAATTTTCCGAGTTTGGCAGACTATAAAACCATATAGAGATTCAGAAGGTGAGGCATCCCTAAGAACATGCTTGGTGTAGGTAGAACTATGATTTGGGGTAGGGATGAGCAACATTTGAAGTCCAGGGGTCCTTGGTGCTCTCTGAGCTTGGTTGTTTTCTTGCAGGCATTATATTACCCAATTAGGTAACATCAACAGTGCTAGGGAGTGGGGTTTGTTCTCAATTTGTATTGATTGGGGGTGACATGAAAGTAGAGTTCCAATATTTCAGGGGTTGCTACAAAGAAGAGGGAGTAAAGCTATCCTCCAAAGCACCTGAAGGCAGGACAAGAAGCAACAGGTGGAAACTAATCAAGGAGAAAAACAATCCAGAACTGAGGAAAAATTTCCTGACCATTAGAACAATTAATCAGTGGGTGACAATTTGCCTCCAGAAGTTGTGAATACTCCAACGCTGGGAGTTTTTAAGAAGAGATTGGACAACCATTTGTCTGAAATGGTGTAGGGCTTCCTGCCTGAACAGGAGGTTGGATTAGAAGACCTTCAATGCCCTTCCCAATCTATTATTCTGTCATTCTATATTCTAGTGCAAGGCTCTTCCAACTTGGCAAGTTTAAGACTTGTGGACTTCAACTCCCAGAATTCCTGAGCTAACATGACTGGAGGAGGAATTCTGGGAGTTGAAAAGTCCACAAGTCTTAAAGCAGTCAAGTTTGAAGACCCCTGTTCTTGCCCTATCAGTGTCGGTGTTGGTCTTGGAGTTTCTTTAGTTGGACTGTTTACTACTAGCTTATTTGGCAGTTAACAATAGCTAAAGTAGTAAAAAAATCCATGGAAGGAATCTTCAAGATCAGTCCCAACAACACTGATAGGACAAGTCATGAGAATATAAATAGAGAGCAAACCGCACTCCCTACTAACACTGATGATGTTAATGTAGTTTGAATAATGAAATGTCTGCAAGAAAACAACAAAGCTCAGATAGCACCAAGAACTCCTCATTTCAACCCTGAGCTACAAATGTTCTCCTTTGCTGATATACTTTTCTTAAGGTTTGAAAGCCATCACAGGCATTCAAGGTCTGAGAAAGGTTTGTACCATACAGATGGGCAAAACCATTAGGCTCAATTTCTTTCTCAATTTTTTTGCAGGGTAGTTTTTTGTTTTAAAATGATAAACATATTTGGGGTTTATTCTGTAATTTTTAGCATTTCCTAACCCACCATGGCAGGAAATCTTTACAACCACAGCAATTGCAGTTACAGTGAGGCCCCCAAATCCCACCATGCTTCAAGTTACACAACCTTTATCTTGTACTTTTATGAATAGTGTCCTACAATAATACGAATGATCTAACACCTAGCATTCTGTTGGACAATTCCAGTGCTGGGCGGTTGGATAAATTGATCTCCTATATTATTTCCAACTTTTCCATACTAACGTTGTGTGTTTTATCCCAAGATCTTTGTTGAAAGGTACTTTTTAGGAGAAAATTGATGATTTTGTACTTTGTGCAACGCACAGAGAGTTGTCTGCTTATCTTCTATTGGTTAGATGTTGAAGAAGATAAAGTTTTGATTGTTATAGTTTAATGAATAATGGTTTTGTTCTTATTTCTAACTTATTCCACCAACCAATGTATGAAAGGTGTAATGAATATTCCAATTTATAGAAGGAACTTTGGCTATAAATAAGGGCTGCCTTAAGACCATACTGATGAGTTTCAACCACAGCTGTGTGAGCGAGACCAACTGCATAAACAGAGGGATAGAATCAAGTTCACGTGAAGTGTTAAAAGCATTTTATAAGGCCTTGGTAAAGCCACACTTGGAATACTGCATTCACTTTTGGTCGCCACAATGTAAAAAAGATGTTGAGAAGAGTGCAGAGAAGAGCAGCATAGATAATTAGGGGACTGGATGCTAAAACATATGAAGAATGGTTGCAGGAACTGGGTATCTCTAGTCTAATGAAAAGAAGGACTAGGGGAGACATGATAGCAGTCTTCCAATATCTCAGGGGCTGCTACAAAGAAGAAGGAGTCAAGCTATTCTCCAAAGCACCAAAAGGCAAAATAAGAAGCAATGAATGGAAACCAATCAGGGGAGAAGCAACTTAGAACTAAGGAGAAATTTCCTGACAGTTACAGCAATTAACCAGTGGAACGACTTGCCTACAGAAGTTGTGAATACTCCAACACTGAAAGTTTGTAAAAAGATGTTGGATAACTATTTGTCTGAAGTGGTGTAGGGTTTCCTGGCGAAGCAGGGAGTTGGACTAGAAGACCTCCAAGGTCCCTTCCAACTCTGTTACTCTATCATATACTTTTTTCCAAGTTTTGCAAAGTAGAAAATGGAAATTAAATGCCTTTGTGTTTAGTTTAGGAAGAACCCTTCCTAGAACCATTTGTTCATTTTAAAAAATACATTCCAATAATATATTGTGTATTTAAAACTTAGCCCCTCTGATCAGGGAGAATGTCTACTCTATGTTAAAGAACATACATGTCCTTACATGTAAACTGTTTCCAGGATACTAATTTGCATCTTCGTTTTCTTCTAATAACAACATAGCCTGCCTCTATTTTATAATATTTTTGTAAGGGGAAAAAACACACACACACACACACACCAACTGGGTTGTTCCCCCCCTTTTTCCCCTTTGTGCTTGTTTTTGTTATGATTCTGCAGTCCAAACTGGGAGTTTATGATTCCAGAAAAGACAGTAGCTTGCTCTTATGGATTATTTAAAAAATGTTTTCCTTTGAAATTCCGGACTTAATGTTGTGTCTGCTTTCCTGCTGACCCTCTTCAGAGGTGGCTGTGTTTTCTCACCCCCCCCCTTTTCCCCCCAAAGAGAATTTCTTTTTTTTTTTTTAAAAAAAAAAAGGGGGGGGGAGGAAAAAGGCTCTGTTATAACAAAGATTCCTTGTCTCTGAGCTGCAACAGGCAGGAAACCCGTACTCACAAGGGGATGACAACCGGCTAATGTTGTCCTAGCACAAGGCCCCAGTTCTCCGAATTGAACCTGACAGCATGTCTGGGCCACTTTCTAAGTCACCATTATATTTCCTTTTCCCCTAGCAAAATAAGGGGGCTTCCCCTCCCTCCCTCCACAACCTCTGCTTTTTTGCACATGTGTGGAGTTACGAGCTGCCTCGCTTGTAAGTTTGCTCCTTCCACAAGGTCTTAAGAGCAAGCTGAGTCGTTTCCATACAGCTATAGCAAAACGGGTTTCCAGATGGTTGGTTTTTTCTTCCCCTCCCTATAGCAGTTGGAGGCTCTCCTTTGCTACGAGTTATGTTACAGCCATGCATGCATACAGGTCCAGGGACCTTCTGCAGGAATCGCTTTATATCATACACATGCAGGCCTAAAGGTGATGGCCAGCAGCAGTTAGTGGGCAACCTTTTTGGAACCAGATGCGTATCTGGATTATTGACATCCATCTGTTGAGGGACGCGTTCACTAAAATGTTTCTATGACGGACTTGGCCATTTACAAAAGGACCATATACTAGAAGAGCAATCCAGACCTTGTGATGACCCGGAGTGTAACACAAATGTAACAAAATCCAAAATGTAAATAAATGTAATGCCTCTAACTTGGCCCCACTGTTCAATCATTCTCAGTTGGAGAAAAAACTTACTCAAAAATAGTCTTCAAAAAAAAGCAATACCATCTGAACTTAATGAGCAGATAAAGGTGAAATAAAAAACCAAACAAACTACAATGATGAAATTTCCACAACGGACCAGGATAAGTAATTACCAGCTTCAAGGAGATAACAAGGCACAGTCTGTTGGAAGGACGCCAATCAAGATAACTTCAACCCAAGATAAAACACACTTTGCTTCTGGCAATGCTGTGTTTTAACTGTCTCTCTTATATACTATTCTCCCCAGCTGCAACCAATGAGGAGGATCATGGCCGCTTCCTCTCTCATAAGCCAAGTTGTTTTCTTCTCCGTTCCTCCCTGTATGTCCTAGGATGGAGAGGGGATGGACCTGGGTCCTCCTCTGACTGCCCAGCCGGCCTCTGCCCTTCCCCAGCCTCCTCCACAACCTCCGGAGCCACACTTCCACTCCCTGTTGGCTGTTCCTCCCCTCCCTCAGAATCCAACTCTACCAAAGCCATGAAAGCCCTAATGCTTTCTACCATTCCAGTAGGGCTCCAAAACTTTCTTGCAAATTAATGAATCTATGGAATTTAGTTTGAAGCAGAATCACAGAAGAGTTGCAAGGGACCTTGGCGGTCTTCTAGTCCAACCCTCTGCTCAAGCAGGAGACCTTATTCCCGTGATGGTGAACCTATGGAACACATGCCAGAAGTGGCATGCAGAGCCATCTCTGTAGGCACATGAGCCACCACCCCGGCTCAGCTCCACTGCACATACATGTGCACCTCCCACTGGCCAACTGGTCTTCGGGTCTCTGTCACACATGCACAGGGGACATGCATGTGTGAGGATGGGGTGCATGCATGGGGGACGTGCACGCACATTGCATTTTGGGGGTATGCACACACACACATTGGGCATTCCATGCTGAAAAGATTGGCCATCACTGCCTTCTTAACAACCTCCAGTGATGGAGTATTTACAATTTCTGAAGGCAAGCCATTCCACTGATTAATTATTCTGTCAGGAAATTTCTCCTTATTTCTAGGTTGGTTCTCTCCTACATTCATTTCCATCCATTGCTTCTCATTCTGTCTTCAGTTGCTTTGGACAATAAGTTGACCCTTTCTTCTTTATGTCTTGTGACTTGTAGTACACGTAGATCTCATAGCTTAAAGCAACGATTCTCTAGAGAATCCCAAAGGTGGTTTTTCCAAAAGGCAATTGAACTTTCTTGTTTGTTTCTTTGAAAATGTTTTGCTTCTCATCCAAGAAGCTTCCTCAGTTCAGAAGAAGCTTTTTGGATGAGAAATGAACATTTTCAAAGGAAAAAAAAAAACAAGAAAGTCCAGTTACCTTTTGGAAAAACCACCTTTGGGACAACCATGACCTGGCTGATTGAGGATCTCCATAGACATTTTGTAGAGAATTTTGTTGAAATTAAGGTGGCGGATAGTGTTGTTTCACTTCCTAGGCTAAACAAGGAAGACAGAAGGCCCACTTGGAACTCCTGAGGACCGAGTCATGGGCACAGCATTATTATTATCATTTTTTCCCCCCACAAATAAAGCAACTTAAATAAAAGCCAAATCTCTGGATGGTTTCCTTGGCTCAATTTTTCCGATTGTGTTTCAAGCACAATTGTGTAACAGTGAGGAGGGGAGGTTTTCGGTAGTATTGCTGTACACATTGCATTCATTTGCAGCGGAGGGGAGAGATAGCAAGGAAGAAACTTCTTGGCTCATCTGAGCAACTATTGTTGATGTTTTGGAAAGATGCACCAGCAAGGCACATTTTCCAGATGTCCATTTTTTTTTAATTTTTTTAATCCAAAGCACAGCTCCATACAGCAGGCCACCATCATCATTTAGATGGTATTTTAGGCAGAGTATTGTGTCTTTTCCATTCACGGAATCCTCTTTCATTACATTTCATTTGCATTTACGTTTTAAGTGCTATTTCTTGTTCCCTGGTAGAGAAATGGGAATAGTCATATTCAGGAGTAGGCTTCAAACATTTTAGCGACGCGTTCTCAGCTCAGTTTCTAGGTGGGTGTGGCCATGATGGGCGTGGCCTAGTCATCCTCCTGCACCATGGCGGGGGCGTTTTTGCCCTTTCCGGGCTCTGGAGGCTTTTCTCGAGTCTCCAGGAGGGCGAAAACAGTCTCCCCTGGGCTCTGGAGGCTCTCTGGAAGCCGGAAATGGGCCCATTTCTGGCCTTCCCAAATTTCCAGGAGGCCTGTTTTTTGCCCTCCCTGAGCCTCCCCGCACTTACCTGCACCCAAAATGGGCCGTGTAAGAGACTCCGGGGGGAGAGGAGTGGGCAGGGCCAGCCAGGAGTGGGATTTGGGGGTTCTCCAAACTGCACAGAATTTAGCTAGGGGCTCTCACGAACCCCTGCAAACTCCCAGCAGCCCCACACCTGTTTCTATTGTATCCCTTCATTTTCATAAGGGAAAGGATAGAATTTGCAGACGTGGATTCTCTCTCTCTCCCAGATGTGGCGACAGTCCACAGTTTGGATGGTTTTAAAAAGAGCTTCTAGCTGTCAATGGCTTCTAAGCTTGATGGTTAATTGTTATTTCTGGAATTATAGGCATCAGACCTTAAATATCTCACCCGAGGGAGCAGGCAATAACATATCTATCCATGCTTGTGAATATTCTAAGTGCATCTGGTTGGCTACTGTGTCTCTTTGGCACTTATCTTCTGTAAGATAAGTCTTTTATCTTTTATTTTTTTATAAAAAAAAAATATACATCTTTTTTTTATATACCTCAAGTTATCTATTGCATCTATCTCTTGTTGTTTCTATCTTATATACCTTATACTCTATACATCTATCATATTGCTGTCTTAAGGTCTCTTATATTAGTTACATTAATGTATTCTTCTTACTTTTTGCATCTATTTTCTAACCATTCATAACATTTATGCCATATTGCATAATATTCTGAGTTCTCCTTCTCTTTCATTTCTAACATAAGCATATCCATTTCCGCACATTCCAGTATTTTGTATATAATTAACACCTCTGGGGAGATGTTAGGTCCTTTCCACATTCGTGCAAAAGCTATTCTGGCTGCCATCAAAATATGCAAAATAATGTATTTTATCTTTTTTGGGGGGGGGGGAATTGATCTGTAATTATTCCTAGTAGGAAAAGTTCCGGTTTAAGTTCAATTTCATATTTGGTAATTTCCTGCAGCCGGTTTTTTATTTTAATCCAGTATCTCCTGGTCTTGGGGCATTTCCCTAGTCCTTTAAGTCAGGTTGAATGGAGTCCCAATCAAATGACTTGCAGTATAGTTGAATCTGGTTGCTATCTCTTTCCGTTGATTGTTAAGCTCTGTTGTGCCTTTTGGATTGCATTTGTTATGGCTGATCTTTCTTGCATGTTACCAAGAGTCATATTGTTTGAATTGGGTGGCTGTGTATAATATCAATAAATAAGAAAGAAAACCCTCGAGGCAAGCGATGAGGACAATGGCTGCCTTGTACTTTTATTGCTAGCAACAATTGCTGGGGCATGTTACTTCTTTGAGAGATCTGTCATCTTACCATCATACTTGGCATGGCCTCCATGATTTTGAAAAGTTTTGTAATAGTTGGAATATGTCATCTATTTTGTGGTTTACTGTGTGTGCAACAATGCCAACCATTTATTTTGAAACAAACCATGTTCCTGCTTCATCTGCCTATTTCACTGGGATCCTACTGCCAGTAGTTTAACAGAATAAAAGAGAATAGCACAGTGGGGAGGGACCTTGGAGGTCTTCTAGTCCAAATTATGCTCAGGTAGGAAACTGTACTATTTCAGTGAAATGGCTGTCCAATCATTTGGAGCTCCCACAACTTCTGTAGGTAAGCCATCCCACTGGTTATTTGTTCTGTCAAGGAAAACCCTCTTCATTTCTAGGTCGGATCTCTGCTTGAATAGTTTCCATCCATTGCATCTTGTCTTTTAATTTATCTTCTAATTCATTCCCAAATCCATCATGAACATTTAACTTCCCTGGGATGTTGGCAAATCCACATTCTGCATGACAGCCTCCCTCCTTCAACACCAAATCCCAGAATTCTAGGCTGCAATGGTGTATGAAATAGGCTTCTGTAGATTTTCTAACAAAAGTATAGCCTTTGATTTGCAGGTTGTTTTCAATTATTGTTTGGCATCAAATGTCATGATTTGCAAGTAAGCATTATTCTCTTTTGTTTGCTTTTAATTATGATTAGATAACTCCTATGATGCCGTTCGAAGACCAGGATGGGGTAATAATCTGAATTCCAGCCACAATAAAAGTGAGTTATTGTAGTATACCTTTTGCCTTGATAGGCTGATAGACGGTTTTCAGGAGAAGCCATGTTTTAAAATATAACATGTTGTAAAGTTGGTATCGGTGATTGTGTTCCTATGCTATTGTCCACACTAATTTAATCTTCTAAATCCAGTATTTTTCAACCACAATTTTGTGGACTTCACCTCCCAGAATTCCTCAGCCAGCATGGAATTCTGGGAGTTGAAGCCCACACATCTTAAAGCTGCGAAGGCTAAGAAACACTGGTCTACAGCGGTCTTGATGCAAAATCAAATGACAATAGAGGTGCTGGAGATCTTTCCTTTGGCCCTTTGGTTTTTTTCTTTTTTTCTGGATATTTTGTGACTTCTCTCAAGAATAGAAAAGTTCCCTAGAGATTCATAAAAAGTGCCATGTGACCTCTGCATGTCATATTGGAAAGAACGGGAGTCTTTTGTTGCAGTATTTCTGTCACCTTTTTCTCAACATCAGGGGTCAGGCCCATCTTAAGTGCTCTTGAGAATTATAGACTAAGAGCCGTGGTGGCGCAGTGATTAGAGTGCAGTACTGCAGGCTATTTCTGCTGACTGCCGATGGACCGCCATTTGGCAGTTCGAATCTCACAGGCTCAAGGATGACTCAGCCTTCCGTCTTTCTGAGGTTGGTAAAATGAGGACCCAGATTGTTGGGGACAATATGCTGACTTTGTAAACCACTTAGAGAGGGCTGTAAAGCACTGTAAAGCTGTATATAAGTCTAAATGCTATTGCTATCTAAGCTGTGGTGGCTCAGTGGTTAGAATGCATTATTGCAGGCTGATTCTGCCAACTGCCATCAGTTTGATCCTGCCTCGCTCAAGGTTGACTCAGCCTTCCAGCCTTCCAAGATCAGTAAAATTAGGACTCAGATTGTTGGGGGTAAGATGCTAACTCTGTAAACCGCTTAGAGGGGGCTGTAAAGCACTGTGAAGCAGTATATAAGTCTAAGTACTTATTGCTATTGCTTTGCTAACAGTATGACATGATGCTTTGAGGGTTTACTCTCCAACATGGAGCTGTGGTGGTGCAGTGGTTAGATTACAGTATTGCAGGCTGACTCTGCCAGAAGTTTGATCCTGACCGGATCAAAGTTGACTCAGCCTTCCATCCTTCTGAGGTTGGTAAAATGAGGACCCGGGTTGTTGGGGGCAATATGCTGACTCTGTAAACCACTCAGAGACTGTTGTAAAGCACTATGAAGCAGTATATAAGTCTAAGGTTGATAGCTATTGCTATTCATACAAACACATTCCCACAGACATAGACACACAGACACACACACACAGAGAGACACACACATAGTTTTTGCTGTTGCAATTTGGACATTGGAAAGATTCTGGTTTCATTTTCTATGCCAATCAAAGGAGAATGGGTGGTGGGTGGGTGTGTTAGAAAATAGAGGTTGTGGGGATGTGATAAGAGTGTAGTAAACTTCACCTTTTTTAGAATGGATGAATAATTATTGGTGACTTTAAAGGACATACCTATTATTTTGGTGTCTACTCTCTCCTGCTCCTTCTTTTTGCTAACCTAACCTTTCTTCTTTGGTTCGTTAGGTCCTCCTCTAGGAGGGACACAAAATGTAAGCAAAAACGGAGAACAACAAAGACCCCAGCCAGGTAATAGTGCTGGAATGTACACAATTTTACTGATTTTAAGGGGGAAAGAACTATATTAAAAAAACCCACTTCTTGAGATTGAGCATTCTCAGAAAGGGAGATCATGCTCCGTCATAGATCTACAAGGCTTATCTCATTTGCTAAGTTTGAGAATCTTTAAAACTATAAACTAACCACTCTACTGTTATAAATTAAGAAGACAGGTCTGGGTAGCAGATTGCCATGTTCCTAGTACTGAAATGTAGAGGTTCATTCTCTGCCATCTCCATGCTGCTTGAGGAATAATGGCACGGATATAGAAAGTGGGGGTAACCATATATTCAATCTAGAAATGCATTGATAGCTTGTTCGTCTCTATGCTGCACCTTTCACCAACATCTAATCCTCTGTTCTTTTCTCAATTTAGATCCATATCAGATCTTAGGGCCCACCAGTAGCCGTTTAGCCAATCCAGGTAAGTCCATCTGAACCAAACCTAGCCCAACCTATCAGATAATCCATCTATCTCACTCTCAGTCTAAATCAGTAAATGCACAATAATTTTTACAATGGATATGAAATGATCACCTGATCATTTATTTTTTTCAAAAAAAGAAGATGGTTATAAGCTACCACAACATCATAAGTGAAACAGAAACTGAAAAGCAAGGAGTGTTAAAATTCTTTTTTAAAGTTCACTTCTTTTTATGGAGCTCTGGAGCCACCATGGAAAAGGCTATGTCTCTAACACTCACCAGTCAGTTGCAACTTTTTGACTGATCTATGAATGGCAAGAAGAGAAATTTATAATTGATTCTCTCTCTCTCTCTGTCTCTCTCTGTCTCTCTCTCTCTCATAGGCAGTGGACAGATCCAACTGTGGCAATTCCTCCTTGAGTTGTTGTCAGACAGTTCCAATGCTAGCTGTATTACATGGGAAGGAACCAATGGGGAGTTCAAAATGACCGACCCTGATGAGGTGGCCAGGCGCTGGGGAGAACGCAAAAGCAAACCCAACATGAATTACGACAAGTTAAGTCGAGCCCTCCGGTATTACTATGACAAGAACATTATGACCAAGGTGCACGGCAAGAGATATGCTTACAAATTTGACTTTCACGGCATTGCGCAAGCACTTCAGCCCCACCCAACTGAATCGTCAATGTATAAATACCCTTCGGATCTCTCCTATATGCCTTCGTACCACGCGCACCAGCAGAAAATGAACTTCGTCCCTCCCCATCCATCCTCCATGCCCGTCACTTCCTCTAGTTTCTTTGGGGCGGCATCACCCTACTGGACTTCTCCTACTGGAAGTATTTATCCAAATCCCAATGTACCCCGCCATGCTAATTCTCACATGCCCTCACACCTAGGCAGCTACTACTAAATGCTTTTTGTCTTTGCTGCCCTTTCTCATTTCGATTGGATGTTTTCTTCCATTCATGGAAATCTTGGGACTCTTTTTTTGATACCGTTGGGGAGAAAGCTTTTTTAAAAAACCTGGATATTAATATTGTTAATTTTTATGGTTATTTTTATTGGAATAAACCTTTTTATTTTTCTAACTCTGCTTCCTCTGTCTCAGGGGAGCAGATGGGTTCTCCATGGGCCAGTATCCTGCCTTTCCTTTTGGTTCAAAGCCTTTTCTCATTTTTAGGACCAGCTTTAACAATTGTGCAGTGAGTTATCATTCAAGAACCATAGACGAAGTATTGTCCAGTCAAAAGCTTTTTGCAAAAAAAGAAAGATCAAAACTGATATCTCTTAAGGCATGAATGTTTCTTCCTAACTAATGGGAAATCATGGTGGGGTGGTTTTTTTCCAGTTTTGAGATGTGCTGAAGAAAATTCACAAATTTTAAGGACCCGGTTTGCAGATAATCAACTGGAATTTTAGCTTAAAGGCCAATGAAGGCTTGAGGTTTTTTTCACTCAACTGGAAAAAAAGAGAATGAAATATAAGTAAATATGTATATTTTAAAGCAACTAAGGGCATTGAAAGGACTTTATAAGAATGTGTTACGTGGTTTTGTTAATAACTCTGGAAGCATAAGGCACCAGGAAAAAAGAAAACAGGACATTATAATGCATTGAGAACAGATATTCTTAAGAATGCAAAATGGAACTAATATAAAATGACAGCAACTCTACCAGCTTCAACAAAGTTTGGGGAATTGCAAAATAAACATTACCGATTCACAAACGCTGTGCGTTTGTCAGTCTGCTACCGAAGAGGTCAACAAAGTCAGAGGGCAATTTACTGTATAAATTATGCAGAGTTATGTTTTTAACCTATATCTCACAGTATTGATGAAAACTGAAACGAGTTGACCTCGGTCACAAATGCAGTTGTGGTTGTTTTTTTTACTATCAAATCCATTTTTGTACATCTTTTTAATCTGTACATTTGGGTTGCAGCTTTGTTTTGTTATTATTATTTTTTGTTTTGCTAAAAAAATAAACTTAAAAAAAGAAACACATGTAATGTGTCTGTTGGAAAACTAGGGATCCCATTTGGAAACAAACTGATGGTTATATCCAGAAACTTGGAATAAAAATTTATTACAAAGCTGTATTGGTTTTATATTGATTAACTGATACAAATATCTCCAAAGAAATCTGGTAATTGAATCTTGAGAAGAGGATTCAAAATACAACTCAACGTTCTGTTTTCAAACTACTCTGGTAGAGAATAAATACTTGTTTGAAGCACAAGTCTATAATATGTTTTCAGTTACTCCAGGTAATCAAAATAGCATCTTGGTTACCTTTTCAATTACTTTAATTGTTATTTCTGACCGCATATTTGAGAATGAATCCAAAAATATGCAAAAGAAGAAAAAGTGTTGGGTATTGCAAAGCCTAAGAGAGAATTAGTATTAGATGCATTATGGACTCTAAAATGCTCTCAGAATCTTAAATTGTAGGAACTTTCCTGGAAGATCTGCAATGATCCATAAATACACCCGACAAGGAGGAAAAAATAGAACTGTTTAGAGAGTTTGGGGATCCAACTGAGATGGGGAAGAAAATTAGTCTTTACCACAGTCAAAATTAGGACCTTCAGTGTGCTGATTCCACATATAATCATAGCATAGTAAGTCTTTCCCAAGTGATGCCTTATAATCTGGTTATGTAATTTTAAAAAGCAGGAGTAGCACAATAGAAATAAAAGTTTTATGATGCTAAATACATTGTCTTGAACACTTCCTAGAATGTGCAGCTATTGATGGAAAATAAGGGCATTTATAAAGCCATTAAAAAAAGTTTCCTAAGGATACTTTTGCACACCTTTTATATTTATACAATGGGTGGATGGATGGATAGATGGATGGATGGAGATAGAGATGATAGAAGTTAGATAGAGATGGATGGATAGAGATGAATAGACATAGATAGATAGATAGATAGATAGATAGATAGATAGATAGATAGATAGAGAGAGAGAGAGACATAGATAGATAGAAATAGATAGATAGACATAGATAGAAATATAGAGACATAGAGACATAGATGATAGATATGAATGGATGGATGGAGACAGATGATAGATAGATGATAGTTATAAATGGATGGAGAGATGGATGGGTGAGTGGGTGGGTGGATGAAGATAGAGATGATAAATATATATGCTGTAGATAGGTGGATGAATAGATAGATGAGGGAGGGAGGGAGGGAGGGAGGGAAAGGAAGGGAGGGAGGAAGGAAGGGAGGAAGGAAGGAAGGAAGGAAGGAAGGAAGGAAGGAAGGAAGGAAGGAAGGAAGGAAGGAAGGAAGGAAGGAAGGAAGGAAGATAGAATAACCCTCAAGGGTTGTTTCCCTTAAAGTGTCCTGTTCAGCTAAAGACTATGGTGAACTAAAATATGACAAATAATGCGCTAAATATTTTTCCCCTTGAATTAAAGTGAAAAGTTCACCCAAAGGTTTTCTTTTACAGATAAACTTGAAGGGTTTTTTCTATGTGTAAATATATAAAGATATATACCATTTGTAAGTCTTTAACACCCATCTCCTTGGTGGGAAGTTAGAAGATTGAAAAGAGCTAAGTACAGAGGGAAGAGAGCAATTCACAGTGGAACCAGCAAATTCCATTCTAGTCCTGGAGACAGGGTAGAAAGTTCCTGCTGCAATCCAGCAATGAGGTTTCTCATTTCTGAACCAGCTTCCCTGCTTCTCCCACAGCTACCATACAGCAACTGATCAAATGAATATGCTTGAAGGAATGCACATTTTTGGAGGCTTCCACTCACTCTTTGTAGAATCCCTACTAGACCCTGTGGGATTTATAGTCTAATCTTTATGGGCTGAGGAATTGTTTTGCACTCCTGTCTCAGTTCTCGCAGGGAACATCCTGACCGTTGTGGGATTTTTGAAATATAAAGGCTGTTCTCAATGCTTCTTCACATGAAGAATAAAGACACTATGGAGGAGAGATTGGGGAAGGAAATATTAGACCTATATTGTCCTCTTTAATGCTTTGAACAATTCTGGCCGGTTTAATGCCATTCAAGTAAAATGTCAATAAGATAGGAAAATATCCAGGCTGAGTTTCTTGCTTTTGCAAGTTTCATTTTTTCTTCCTGGATGCTACTTAATTGCATTTGTAATGCTACTCGAAATGACACCAAATTACTTTTGACCAAAAGCAAAACTGTAGGAAAATGTCTTATATGAGCCACAGTTGTGCAGTGGTTAGAGTGCAGTACTGCAGGCTACTTCTGCTGACTGCCAACTGCCTGCAGTTTGGCAGTTCAAAACTCACTGGCTCAAGGTTGTCTCAGCCTTTCCTCTTTCTGAGGTGGCTAAAATGAGGACCCAGATTGTTGGGGGCAAGAGGCTGACTCTGTAAACCGCTTAGAGAGGGCTGTAAAGCACTGTAAAGTGGTTTATGAGTCTAAGTGCTATTGCTATAACTCAAGTATAGAGCTGAAAGTCTGAATTTCATTCACAAACATTTGAGATAAATCCAGGTTTAAAATCCTAAGGAGTGATAGGAAATCAGAGCAAGTCACTTTTTTTAATCAGTGGTCAGCTTGAAGATTTTAAGACTATGTGTGGAAGCTCTCAAAAACAATTGGATTGTTGACTAAGCCATATTTTCACATACAGTAACTCTAAGTCATAAATGCTAATTTAGAACCACAATGGTTGGTTTCACATATTATACCAAGTCAGAAGATTTCATTACAAGACAGCACAGTATATGAATTGCACTTATATCGGTTTAATTCACACACTTAATCAACACCAAATGGATTTGAAAATCAAGGTTTGGTTTGGAAATGATGGTTTAGCATATTGTATAACAATTAAGATTTTCTTAATTAACTGTAGCTTAGTAGGATTAAAAAAAATAAAAATAAATGGACAATTCTCTGCAGAACATCTCAAGTTAATTCTCCAGCCAGAAGAATCTTCTAGATCAGTGTTTTTCAACCTTGGAAACTTTCAGATGTGACGACTTTAACTCTCAGCATTCCCCAGTCTGGGGAATTCTGGGAGTTGAAGTCCACATATCTGAAAGTGGCCAAGGTTGAAACACTGTTCTAGATGAATGTGGTTGAAGAAACTTAAATAATAATTTACATTTAGAACAAGGGTGTCAATCTTGATTTCATTGAGGGACACATCAAGGTTGTGTTTGATCTTGGGGTGTGAGGCCAGGCCACTCATGTTGGGGTTCAGCCCTCCTAAGCTCCATTTTTGCTGGCAGAGGGCTGCAGAGGGCATATAATACAGGTGAACCTCGAAAAATTAGAATATCATGCAAAAGTTCATTTATTTCAGGAATGCACCTTAAAAGGTGAAACTACTCTATGAGATAGACTCATTATATGCAAAGCAAGATAGTTCAAGCTGTGAGTTGTCATAATTGTGATGTTTATGGATTACAGCTCATCAAAACCCCAAATCCACAACCTCAGAAAATTAGAATATTACATGCAATCAATAAAACAAGGATTGCACATAGAACAATATTGAACCTCTGCAAAGTATAAGCATGCATATGTACCCAGTACTTGGTTTGGGCCCCTTTTGTATCAATTACTGCCTCAATGCGGCATGGCATGGAAGCTATTAGCCTGTGGCACTGCTGAGGTGTTATGGAAGACCAGGATGCTTCAATGGTGGCCTTCAGCTCTTCTACATTGTTCGGTCTCATGTTTCTCATCTTTCTCTTGGCAATGTCCCATAGATTCTCTGTGGGTTCAGGTCAGGCGCATTTTCTGGCCAATCAAGCAGAGTAATCCCATGGTCATTAAACCAGGTTTTGGTGCTTTTGGCAGTGTGGGCAGGTGCCAAGTCCTGCTGGAAAATGAAGTCAGCATCCCCATACAGCTTGTCTGCAGAAGGAAGCATATGAAGTGCTCCAAAATCTCCTGGTAGACGGCTGCATTGACCCTGGACTTAATGAAGCACAGTGGACCAACACCAGCAGATGACATGGCTCCCCAAATCAACACAGACTGCGGAAACTTCACACTGGACTTCAAGCATCTTGCAGTGTGTGCCTCTCCATTCTTCCTCCAGACTCTGGGTCCTTGGTTTCCAAATGAGATGCAAAAGTTGCTCTCATCAGAAAAGAGGACTTTGGACCACTGAGCGACAGACCGGTTCTGTTATTCTTTAGCCCAGGTAGGACGCTTCTGATGTTGTTTGTTGTTCAGGAGCGGCTTGACAAGAGGAATACGACATTTGAAGCCCATGTCCAGGATCCGTCTGTGTGTGGTGGCTCTTGATGCACTGACTCTAACCTCAGTCCACTGCTTGTGAAAGTCCCCAACACTTTTGAATGGCCTTTTCCTGACAATTCTCTCCAGGCTGCAGTCATCCCTGCTGCTTGTGCTCCTTTTTCTTCCAGTTTTTCCTTCCACATAACTTTCTATTAATGTGCTTTGATAGATCACTTTGAGAACATCCAACTTCTTTTGCAATTACCTTTTGAGGCTTTCCCTCCTTAGGGAGGGTGTCAATGATGGTTTTCTGCAGGTCAGCGGTCTTTCCCATGATTGTGATTCCTATTGAACCAGACTGAGAGACCATTTAAAGGCTCAGGAACCCTTTGCAGGTGTTATGGCTTCATTAGCTGATTAGAGTGGGACACTTTGAGCCTAGCATATTGAACCTTTTCACAATATTCTAATTTTCTGAGTTTGTGGATTTGGGGTTTTCATGAGCTGTAAATCATAATCATCACAATTATGACAATCACAGCTTGAACTATCTTACTTTGTATGTAATGAGTCTATCTCATATATTAGTTTCACCTTTAAGTTGCATTACTGAAATAATTTTTCGAGTTTCACCTGTAAAACCACTGCATAGCTTTTAGCAGGTCTTCCCTTTGTCCACAATTCCTTCACCCGGAGTAGCAATACAAAAGTTGCATCCTACATCCAGCTGGCCTAGGTTACTTGTAGATGAGGATAGATCCCATCCAGAGTGGCATTTTTCTAAAGTTTTGGGCTGTTATTAGCAAAGTTGGAAATTTGGACCAACTGATTTCTGACTATAGTGGAAACTACTCTTGAGTTAGAAATATTTTTTGAAGGGGTGTACAGTCTTCCCTCTTCTCATTCTTTCTCCTCTCTTCTGAACTGCTGATCCTTTAAGTGGAATGATAGCTTGACAACTTTGTACTTTCCCCCTCAGTAGCCCAAACCAACCAAGGGGACTGAAATTGACAAATGTTTAACAGGAACCAATGGTGTGGAAAGTCCCAGATATGTCCCTTTTTACCCCTTTCTTTCTCTCATTTTGTGCACGTTAGAGGTGAGATTTTTTTTCCCTACAACTGTTTGGAAGAGTCATAGGGTGAGTGGGGGACTTCTAGTTCTTTGCTTTCAGCACCTCTTCTGCAAGTTTTCCACCATTATTTTGGTAGAGAAAAGTAAAGTCTTACACTTAGACAAGAAAAAACAAAACCACACATATAGACTGGGTGAAACCAGGCTCAATAGCAGTAACTGTGAGAGGGATCTTGGAGTCTTAGTGGACAACCAGCTTAATATGAGCCAGCAGTGTGCAGCAGCCGCCAAAAAAGCTAATGCAATCCTAAATTGCATTAATAGAGGGAAACAATCAAGATCAAGGGAGGTACTAATACTACTATATAAAGCCTTAGTAAGGCCACACCTAGAAGATTGCATCCAGTTTTGGTCACCACACTATGAAAAAGATGCTGAGACTCTAGAAAAAGTGCACAGAAGAACAACCAGGATGATTAGGGGACTAGAGGCTAAAACATATGAAGAATGGCTGCTACAGGAACTGGGCTTGGCTAGTCTAGTGAAGAGAAACACCAGGGAAGACAGGTTAGCAGTGTTCTAATATTTGAGGAGCTGCCACAGAGAGGAAGGGATCAACCTATTTTCCAAAGCATCTGAAGGCCAGATAAGGAATAATGGATGGAAACTGATCAAGGAGAGATTCAACCTGGAAATAAAGAGAAATTTTCTGACGGTGAGAACAATCAACCAATGGTAGAGAAGTTCCTTTCAGAAGTTATGAGAGCTTCATCACTGGAAGCTTTCAAGAAGAGACTGGACTGCTATCTGTCAGAAATGGTCTAGTGTCCTCTCGCTTGGGTGGCGGGTTGGACTAGAAGACCTACAAGCTCCCTTCCAAGTTGCTAGTGAAGGAGGAGAGAGAGAGGGAGAGTGGGAGGGAGAGACAGAGAGAGACATTAATGGTGTGAAAATGCTCTCAACCAGTCTCCCAGGATGGTCTCATTATTCTTTTCTTCCAGGCCTCAGTTTTGGGGATGGTTATTTGTCTTATCAAAATAGTAGCTGATGTCCTTGTGTTTCTTTAGCAGATAGAGGGAGAACAGTGCCTGATTGGTTCTTTCTGGTTTTGCAGCCCTTCTACATTTGGGATAGGCCACCTTTTTGAAACAAAGAGAAGCTTTCTTGAAAATAGTGATGGTCTGTCATGGCCTCCAGGCTAAGTATTCTGCTTACAGCCACACAGGATACTACTAGATTGTCTCTTAAAGGAAAGGAAAGCTCCCTCTGGTGGCCAATTCATCATGGAAAGAAACCTATTAATATCCTTTCTTCAACCCAAGAGCAACCCCATGTGGTCATTTAAAATCAAATGATTTCTATCTCTGGCTGGCTTGAGTCACCGAAGCAGTAGGTGTGAGCTTAAATGGACCCCGGAGGATGGTAGAGGACAAGAAGGCCTGGAAGAATGTTGTCCATGGGGTTGCGATGGGTCAGACACAACTCCACAACTAACAACAACAAACATATTTCTTGAATTCCCTCTATTTAACTCCGTCGTGGTCTCTTTCAAATACCTTTTCTATTGTCTCTCCCTTCACAAAATCTTCAGGGGAAACATATAACAGTAGGTGAGGTTTTGGAGCGGAAGAGTTCCCACAGAAATAAATGTAATAATCACAAGTTTTTAAAAAATGAAGCCATCTCTTTCTTTTACTCACAAGACACACTTCACATTCCCCACAGTTTCTTGTGCTTTGCATGCACCAAGTCTTTAAGAACTGAGGTTCAGATCTTCTGGAAGTGAGGTTGAGAGAGAGAACTTTGCCAGAAACCTTGAAAGATGGGAAGCCAACAAGATAAATCAAACTATACCAGCTTAGCTCAAGGTAAATCAGTAAAGATTTTGTAGTAATAGTGACATGCTGACCAGAGGCAAATTATTGATTTCTTTACTTCAGTAAAATGGGTGTGCTATTTGGTTGCTTCTTTGTGAAGGGTTGCTTAAGGATAGCACATTTTTTTCAATCGCTTTCTTGATTTCTGACACTTCAATTTAATCTCAAGATTCCTGCAGGAAATCTACACTTTTCCCTCCTCAGTTGGATTTAGGGCCAATAATGGGCCATTGAAATGATGGAAAGAAACAAGAAACAGCACCCACCATACAGCTTTTAATAATAAAATTAGATAAGGAAAACAGGCAGAGAAATGTGAAAGAGAGGAGGAGGAGGAGGAGGAGGAGGAGGAAAAGAAGAAGAGGCAGAGGCAGAAGGAGAAAGAGGAGAAGAAGAGGAAGAAGAAGAGGAAGAGGAAGAAGAGGAAGAGGAAGAAGAGGAAGAGGAAGTAGTAGTAATAGTAGTAGTAATTCTTTCTCTTTCATGGGGAAGTGAAACTTGAGAAATTTTGGAAAATTAATTATCTACAATTGTCAAAATAGCAGAATTCTAGAATTCTCACTGTAACAGCATTGCCAAAAGGGCATTAAGAGTTGTAAATCTAATCTTACGAAGCTTCTCCTCTGGAAATATTGAATTGCTAACTAGGGGCATTCAAAACCTTTGCTAGAGCAATACTCGAATACAGCTCATCTGTCTGGAATCCGAACTGTATATCAGACATCAAGCTTGCAACAGAATACCCTACACCACCAGGCTTGAAATTTTGGGCTTGAACAATCTTGAACTACATTGCCTACAGTTGGACTTCAGTGTAGTACACAAAATTATTTGCTACAATGTCCTACCAATCAATAACTACTTCAGCTTCAACCGCAATAATACAAGAGCACACAACAGATACAAACTCAATGTTAACCGCTCCAAACTTGATTGCAGAAAGTACAGAGTAGTCAATGCCTAGAATGCACTACCTGACTCTGTTGTTACATCCTCAAACCCCCACTCCTTTAACCTCAAACTATCCACTATTGACCTCACCCCATTCCTAAGAGGTCTGTAAGGGGCGTGCATCGTGCCTCCCCTCCCTGTCCTATTGTCCCCATTTATTTGTACCTGTTTCCTGTATGTTTATACTTATACCTATTATCTTGTAAGCGATTGACAAATCAAAATAAATAAAAAATAAAAATAAATAATGTTCACTAATCTTTTCTTGACTTTCACCCCCTTAGATATAATTCTTCCTTTTTGTTTTTTGTCGAAAGCCCAATAAACAGGACTACGTGGGAGAAATAAAAATATTGGAATAATCATTCACACACTTTTTACTTCCTTGAACTAAAATATTGGTTTTTCCCGAATCCCTTTAAATACCAAGCTTTAATTTGAGATTAATCCCCTGGGTGTATGTGGCCCAGTATTACTGCGCCCTACTTCCCAAAGTAAGACTCTAGCCAAAAGGAAGGATGAAGCAGCCTGGTTGCCTGCTTTAAAAGATTATATTTATTCCTGTCCTCTTAACTGAATTTTTACTCGTGGCTTTGTGCGTCAAGCTCAGAAATAGATGTTCTACAAGAGCTTTTCTAAATGGATCCTGCATTTTCTCGATAGACTTTCTGTCCTGAGTGAGCACTGATAACTTTCTGCTAAGAAACAGCCTCCACTCTGCAAAAAGGACATTCCATTCATGGTTCTTGAGATCCGCTGAACTCTTTGGTGAAGGCTTATCTTCCCTCATTCCTGGTCCACCAAGATCATCTTCGGATTGACAGACACTTCCTGCTGTGGCAATCAATAGGAACTCCATGGAAATATCCTGGGTTTATTCTTAGACCTCGAATTAAGCTTTTGGGGTTTTTTAATCAGCTTGAAGCAGTACTGCATCGTTATGAGTCAAGGGACTAAAATAAAACAGGGATGAAGTGGACACCCAAAGTTCACAGTTTGGCATATGAAGAAGCATATTTCCAGCCATTCTGCGACATTCGGAAGTCTTAATTGAGAAGCATCTAGTCTCAATAATTAAGGAAAAAGTTGAGTATAGTTTCTGAAAGTTGAAATACCAGAAGAAGATTGGGAATGATATTTCGGTGGCTAAACACTCACAATCCACTATCATATGTGCAACAAATTCTCATAATTTAATCTCTAACTTTATGCAATAAGTCATCATCATAATTCATTGTAGTTTATCCAGGAAACAATCAGAGTTAGTTTTAATTGCCAAAACTATCATAGTTATGATGTATCCAGGAAATCATAATTTTTATTATTGTTGTTGTTGTTGTTGTTGTTGTTGTTGTATCATATCTGTCATTAGACATTGGTGATTGTGTTGGCCATCCTATTTTAATCAATAGCCACACAAAAAACTGCTGCTGAGTTTTGTCCAAACCAGTCCCTTAGATTTTAAAACCACGATCTTCTTCTTCTGCCTGGACCTCATTTTGTCAGAGTATATTCATGAACTGGAATAGAGCATTTTAACAAGGTCAGCCAATGAATAGGCATAGCAACTAAATAAGTCAATGAGGACAGTTTGGAAACTGAAACTAGAAGTAGCCTAGGCATGGCTCTATATTAAGCTCTGCAGTTCTGAAGCTATGTTAAGCTCTGAGTCTGTCTATTGAAAATAAAACTAATTTGCTTGCTTGCTGAACTAAAGTGAAACTGTTTCTGAGCTCCTGAGTTGCTATTGAAGTTATTTGCAAAATGTTTCTGTCTGAGTTTGCTCCATGTTGGAGAAATCTACAATCTATCTGGTTTGTAAAATCTACTTATTGTGTTTATAAAAGTGTTAAATGAAGCGTCAGCCATCTGTGTTTATTTTTCTGGCACTGAATTAACCCTGCAAAACTCTGAACATGTTTGCCTTCATATACCTAAATTGTAATTTATTATAATTTATTCCCAAATTAATACACTTTGTCCAGGAAATTATTACAGTTTAGTGATGAAATCACCATAATGTATATCAGGTTAGGGTTGGGGTTAGTTAGATAAGGACTGGTTTGTGTCCAGGAGTAACAATGACTGGAGAGTGAAATTACAGTTTGGGCCTGAAGAGGGCAGTCTCTGCCAGGGAAACTGATTGATCCTTGCAAAAATGAGACTTTAATTTTGTGAACCTGCAAATATTCTTTGCAATATTTTCAAGCTGCTGTCCTAGCTGGGAAGTGCTAGCAGTTAAATATTGAAGCTAGTAATAATCATTGATGAATGGCACAGAACAGCTCTTTTTGAGATATATTACCCAAGGGTCTGGAGATCAGGCAAAACCTGGACAATTTGACAATCCCAGTTGAATCCATTTGGAAAGAGATGCTGCTATGCAGGGAGAGAAATGGTTTTAAATTGTGCATCTCATTTGATTCTGCACTTTAGTATTATAGGCTGATTTCTTTTAGAAATCCTATTTGGTATGTTGATTTACTTGAACCGCCCTCAAATTGTAGCTGTGTATTTGCATAGCCGGAATATCTTCCATGAGGCATGAAAAACGGAGGAACATGGCTGCTATACATATTAAACCTACAATTCAATCTTGCAAGGTGGTATAAACAAGTATGAAATATTAACCACTAATCTCTCTTTTGATGGCATTTATTAAATTGCTATATACTCATCACTCTTGCTGTCTTAGTCCAGGAGTAGAGGAATAATAATAATTATTATTTGTACATTACTGCAAAACCTGTGCATGTGTGTGTCTGTGTGTGTAGATGAGAGAGGGGGATGGAGGGAGACAGAGAATAGAGAGATAATAGATGCTAGATACTAGAGATAGATAGATAGATGATAGGGAAAAAAAGAAAGAAAGATGATGATGATAGATGATAGATAGATAGATAGATAGATAGATAGATAGATAGATAGATAGATAGATAGAGGATAGATGGATGGATGGATGGATGGATGGATGGATCAGTCAATAGATGAGAGATAGATGGATAGATAGATAGATAGATAGATAGATAGATAGATAGATAGATAGATAGATAACAGAGACAGGCAGGCAGGCAGGCAGACGGGGGGGGGGAGAGAGAGAGAGAGAGGTAAAATTTCTTCTTGTTTCATCCTCTTTTAAAGGGTTTAACTGGCATTTACGAATCTAATGAGTAACGTTGCAGCAAACACCCACAGGAGACAGATGAATGCTGCCTTTCCAGTTGTTTTGTAACATGTGGATTAAATACGCAAAACTAAAGTCAGTAGTAGAGATCATGTTGCAGCCTGGGAGCTCGTGACTTCCTTCCGAGTATTTGCATCCTGTTCTCTTCCCACACTTCTTTGAATATGTCTCTCTGTTTTCTGCATCCTGACAAAATCCCAGAGGGCCAAGTCTATTTGTCTCTGATCAGTCCCCTCACGGGAGGAAGGGAAAAACAGATTACAGGACATTATATAAAAGAGGAGACAGGCAGTCTGGTATAGTAGTTAAGTCACCCAGTTTAGAAAATGGGAGACTGTGAATTCTAGCCTTGCCTTTGGAAAGCTAGCTGGGTGACCTTGGGCTAATCAATCTCTCTCCCCCTCCCCCTTCCCTCCCCCTCTCTTTTTCCGTCCCTCTTCTCTTTCTCTCTTTCTCCCTCCATCCCTCCCCCTTTATTTCTCTCTCCCTCCCTCCTCTCTTTATCTCTTTCTCTCTCCTGCCCTAAGAAGTAGGCAATGGCAAGTCATGTCCAGGCACTTGCTAGGAATCAGCCCTGTTTGAAGAGGAGGAGGAGGAGGAGGATCAGAGCCAAACAGTCTTACAATCATCATTGTTGAGTCACTTGTCTCAATGAAAGGGACCCAAATCCTTTAAGCTCATTTTACCAGAAATACAAGTAAACCATATTTTAATCCTAGTTTCCCCTTTCCCATAACCTCATCTTTGTCCTATTTAACATGGGCAATTGAAATTCTATATGTTTGTATCATAAAATAGAATCTTACTTGAATCTCTCTTGGTGATTTCAAGGAGAAAGCCATGTAGTTTTATTAATTTGCTGTTGCCTTCCTCTTTGGATTTTTTTTTAAACTTTCTAATCTAACCCAGAGCTTTTCTGGTCATTTCACAGCCAAGGACTAACCAAGTCTAAGTCTGCTTTCCATTTTTTAAAAATTACTCAAAACTGGCTAAGATCCCACTGTGACTGCATCCCAAATATAGTTTCCTGCATAAGGAAACATTTACATTTATGTAGTCGTGCTGTCATGATCATTATTTAATTTTAAATCCACTTATGATCCAGCCCACAATACATTTTTCCACTTTCTCCCCATCGCTCAAGACATAGAATCTTTTTCTTGGTACCCAATATTACAGTCTAAGCCTTTCGACCTATCAACACATTATATGATATTTGGGGAATTATTACTTCATAGTCTTTTCTGGTTGGATCACAATTGCTATGAGCAACAAAACAAACAAGTGCGTTTTTTTTTCCACAACAGAAAATAATTCGGCATACTTGGCACATCCCAGGCATATCAAACAGTAAGCATGCATACTTGACTCCCACAGGACAATGAAGTCACATCTTTGTCTCACTGGATTCACTAACTTCCTGGGACACAAAAGCTGGGTTGTCGAATCCCATCTTTGCCTTGGCTTTCATGTCCTTCTCGTTGTAGAGGCAAAAGGTACAATGTGGAGTTTCCACTTCTACAACTTTGCTGAAGTTGTGAAAGTCCACCCTGTATTTCCCTTCTTTGGTCTTCGAAACGATGGGGGCAAAGCGGTAACCCCAGAGGACTTCTTCAGCGATGTAAGATGTCCGTACTTGACATGTTGCACTGGTGGACTCTACGGTCCCATCCAGAAACACCACCAGCTCAAAGTCATGTTGAAGGAGGGTGTCCGCTGACATGTGAAAGAAGGGACTGTGCTTATCGATGATGTGGTATATCGTCAAGGGGGAGATGAAGAAGAGGTTCTCGTTGCCCGCATCCACCATGAAATGGATGTTGACTTGGTCCAAGATGATGGTCTCCCCTTCAGGTGTGATGGTGGTTTTCAAGAGTTTGCCGTAGATATGACTTCCAATCAGCAGGCTTTTCCTGAGGTTGGCCACTCGGATGAGAAGACAGAGTTTCCCGCCTCGTTTACTAATCACAGCGTTTTTGCTGAAGGTGATCGTTTTTGCTCTCTTTTTGGGTCTGGAGATTTTGGCCAAAATGGCCCCACACATGAAGGAGTTGATGATAACTCCTAGGATAGATTGAAAGATGAGAAGGAAAATGGCTGTGGCACACTGTTCCGTAACACACCTGAACCCGTAGCCAATAGTGACCTGGGTCTCCAGGGAGAAGAGGAAAGCTGAGGTCAAGCCATTGATGTTCTCTACACATGGTGTGTGATTTATAGAAGGGCTGAACTCTGGCAGATCTTGATGGATATAGGCCACTGCATACCAAAGAAGACCAAAAAGGAACCAGCTGCCCAAGAAAGCTGAAATAAAAATGGTCATCTTATACCTCCACCTGAGGTCCAAGATGGTGGTCCAGATGTCAATCAAGCAAACAAATCTTGACTGTTCTTCAACATTCCCAAATTCTATGTTACACCTTCCATCTTTTGACACCAGACGTGACCTCCGTCTCTTGCATTCGGCCCAGTGCAGTGTGAAATGTTTCTGGAAGTATTTAAACATTCCCAGCAAAAACTCTGGATTAAAGGGAGAAAGAGAAGAATTATTACAATTTCTTGTAATCGTTTTTTTTTTCTTAGCAAACTTATCCATGTGGAAAGGATTCCAGCTGACTCTTAAATAAGGAGTTATGGAATAGCCTAAGGAAGCATTCCAAAGTAGTACTTAACTCGGGCAGGTACTGTAACACTAATGGCTTAAATTCTACCTCATGACTCTCCTTGAAAGCAGCTAGCAATGTGTTTTCTCCACTTTCATTGCTGGAACTAATAAAAGTTGCAAGAAGCTCTTACAGTAGCACAGTTATTGCTAGCAAGTTGATAAGTACTCCGTTTTGTGATTGCTCAATGTAGATTTGGCAGAGGTGACTTGTGTGTGAATGCATGAATTAACTCTGCAGAAAAACCCTCGCGGCATGAGAAATGACAGAGAAATTTAACCAGAGGTACATTATGACCTATTTCGAGATGTAAAATGTCACGGGATGAAGGGGAGTGGGCCAAGAGAGGAATGTACATGTATAAATCTGGGCTCGGTGAGGTTGTCATCATGCTGGAGCTTTCTGCAAATGTTCTGCTTTGTGACTCAACCCGGTGCTGAGCCCAAATGCTGTCGTGGCTCTACTTTAAAGACATATGGGAAAGGTTTGGAATATCTCCCAACTGGAAAAAACAACCATGGGCTTTGAAAGTGCAAAACATAGCATTGTCACTCTGGCATTAAAGCAGAACTGAAGGTCTCTTGTCCACGTTTAGGACACCAAGTATCTCCTGCCATTTTTTTTTTTTTACAAATGCAGCATCACACTTGTGTTATTCTTTAAGATGACCCAAGACTCTTGGCTCCTTTGGGGCTGAACATTCACCCAGCAAGCCCTCTGGAAATTTAGAATAGAATAACAGAGTTGGAAGGGACCTTGGAGGTCTTCTAGTCCAACCCCCTGTGCAGGCAGGAAAGCCTATACCATTTCAGAAAAATTGTTGTCCAGTCTCTTCTTGAAAACTTCCAGTGTTGGAGCATTCACAACTTCTGGAGGCAAGTTGTTCCATGGATTAATTATTCTAACTGTCAGGAAATTTCTCCTTAGTTCTAGGTTGCTTCTCTCCTTGATGAGTTTCCATCCATTGCTCCTTGTCCTATCCCCTGGTGCTTTGGAAAATAACTTGACTCCCTCTTCTTTGGAGCAGCCCCTGAGAGATTGGAATACTCTAGAAAAAGTGCAGAGAAGAGCAACCAAGATGATTCGGGGACTGGAAACTAAAACATATGAAGAACAGTTGCAGGAACTGGGTATGTCTAGTCTAATGAAAAAAAGACCAGGGGAGACATGACAGCAGTGTTCCAATATTTAAGGGGCTGCCACAGAGAGGAAGAAGGGGTCAACCTATTTTCTAAAACACCTGAAGGCCAGACAAGGAATAAAGGATGGAAACTGAACAAGGAGATATTCAACCTAGAAATAAGGAGAAACTTTCTGACAGGGAGAACAATCAACCGATGGAACAAAAGTTGCCTTCAGAAGTTGTGGGAGCTTCATCATTTGAAAAAACTGGACTGCCATCAGTCAGAAATGGTTTAGGGTCTCCTGTTTGGGTGTGGGGTTGGACTAGATGATCTACACGGTCCCTTCCAACTCTATTAATCTATTAATCATGTCACCCCCTAGTCCAGGGGTCTCCAACCTTGGCTCCTGGAAGCCTGGCGGACTTCAACTCCCAGAGTTCCACAGCCAGCTGGCTGTGGAATTCTGGGAGTTGAAGTCCGCCAGGCTTCCAGGAGCCAAGGTTGGAGACCCCTGCCCTAGTCCATCTCTTCATCAAACTAGACATACCCAGTTCCAGCAACCGTTCTTTATATGTTTTAGCCTCCAGTCCCCTAATCATCTTCGTTGCTCTTCTCTGCACTCTTTCTAGAGTCTCAATATCATTTTTACACCGTGGCGACCAAAACTGGATGTAGTATTCCAAGTGTGGCCTTACTAAGGCCTTATAAAGTGGTATTAACACAACATTCACGTGATCTTGATTCCATCCTTCTGTTTATGCAGCCTAGGACTGTCTTATCTGGGCATAAAAGTCAAAGGTCTCTTGTTTCTCACACACAGTCCTATAATTTATGCTGCAGAAGAACAAGAAACAGCTTTTGGAGGGCTGGGGAGACAGACATTCACCTTATCCGTTCCTGCTCTACGCAAGACCTTGGTTGTGAGAATTAAACACAGCAATCAGACACATGTTCCACAGCATCCAAGACATACGATCCTGGAGTGCTTCAACTCACCAGGAAGGAAATATGTGAGAAGTGTTGTTGCCTTGGCAATACAGGGAAGGAATTCCTTCTATTTGCCCACCCAACACCAAGGACAAATTAGGCTGCTTCTATTCAGACCATGTTTCTATTTTGCCTGGGTTTTAATTTTCATTGGTATTGGATTGGGGTAAAATAAATAAATAAACCACACACCAACTACCAGAACTTGTTTTTTGCAGAAGAAATGAATCTACAGTTGAAAGACAGGGTAGGTATCCATGTACTTTCACTGCAACATTTCTAATAAAAAACAAGAATTTGTTCAAAACTCTTCACTGGCTTGTTTTTTCTCCCTTTTTTGATGCCTCCTGGTCAGTGTTGATTGCCAGGATAAATCCAGCAGCAGCAGGAGGAGGAGGAGGAGGAGGAGGCAGCGACAAGGACAAACCACTTCTGAAACCCTGCCAAGAAAACTGCAGGGATTTATCCTGGCAATCCTCCTCCTCCTCCTCCTCCTCCTCCTCCTCCTCCTCCTCCTCCTCCTCCTCCTCCTCCTCCTCCTCCTTCTGGCTGAGAGAGAAGGACTGGCCCAAGATCACCCAACTAGCTTCGTTCCCAAGGCAGGACTAATCTCCCTGTTTCTTGCTCGGTATCTTCACCACTATCCCAAACTGGCTCTCACTTGTGTTATCCGGATACAATTTTTCAGGCAGACCGCATCCATCAGATCTGCCTCCTCCGGTTTTTCAGGTGTGAGATTGAGAAAAAAGTAGCATGCTTAAGCCTGTTGAGTGGGGTCACGGTGAAATAACAACTCGGGATTCCCAGAGGCAAGTTCAGGGTATTGGCCACATGATATGCATGTGATGCAAGGCAGCCTGGGAATTGTTGGTCACCTTGTTTGATTATGGAGTTAATTGCATTTACAATGACCACCCATTCCCAAGACTCTGTACATATTAGGGCCCTCCTGCATCAAGAGCCCAGTTCTCAGCTGCTCCCTTATAACTCTAATTTGCTCACTTTATCTCAATGGGCTGTGGGCAATGGGGAGAAGGGAAGGAGAGTCCTGCTATGTAGGAGGGGACAACTTCAGAGTTTCTGCTTCGGAGATTCCCATTTAGAAAGCCGTGCCAGAGATGATCCTGTATCACTCTATACCCTTAGATTTAATTCACACAATACTTGGTTTTACCTAACATGTGGGAATCCAGCCGTGGATAGATATGAGGCCATCCGCAAATTCAACAAACAGTAGTTTGTTGAAGTATTATGCCAGAACCCTTGTAAAAAGGAAGGAAGGGAGAGAGGGAGGGAAGGAAAGAAAGAAAGAAAGAAAGAAAGAAAGAAAGAAAGAAAGAAAGAAAGAAAGAGAAAGGAAGGAAGGAAAGAAGAAAGAAAGGAAGGAAGGAAGGAAGGAAGGAAGGAAGGAAGGAAGAAAGAAAGAAAGGAAGGAAGGAAGGAAGGAAGGAAGGAAGGAAGGGAAGAGGAACAGTAACTTCCATTTATAATCTCTAGAGTAGGGGTCTCCAACCTTGGCAACTTTAAGCGTGGTGAACTTCCATTCCCAGAATTCTCCAGCCAGCTCCCGGCTCTTTCTCTTAAAAATTTGCAGAAACGAGGAAGTGAAATGTGCAAAGTGACATCTTATGGAGATCGCACCACAGCCAACTGGCAGCCATGTTGTTCCTCTCCCTCTTCCTAACATCAACTCCAGCCATTGTTTCCCTTCAAAGAGGGGATTCTACTCTAGAAAATGCTGTAGTGTGACTTTCTTTTCCAACAGAAATTCCTCAATCTGAACAGGCTCAGCCTTTACAACCCTGGATAAAAAACGAGATGGCCTTCCAAAATGTACTTACTTCTTAAGAATCAGGGGGAGAAGAGGGAGCTTCTATAAACCTCTGCTGATCCCTCATCATTTTCCACTGTCCTTTGTACCACTCCGTAAAGTCTTAGTAAGACCACACCTAGAGTACTGCATCTAGTTTTGGTCACCACACTATAAAAAAAGATATTGAGACTATAGAAAGAATGCAGAGAAGAACAACCAGGATGATTAGGGGACTGGAGACTAAAACATACAACGAACGGTTGCAGGAACTGGGCATGGCTAGTCTAAGGAAGAGAAGGATCAGGGGAAACATGACAGCATCTTCCAGTATTTGAGGGGCTGCCAAATATTGGAGAGAGGAAGGGGTCAAACTATTTTTCAAAGGATTTGAAGGCCAGACAAAGAATAATAGATGGAAACTGATCAAGGAGAGATTCAACCTGGAAATAGGGAGAAATTTTCTGACAGTGAGAACAATCAATCAATGGAACAGAAGTTGCCCTCGGAAGTTGTGGGAGCTTCATCACTGGAAGCTTTCAAGAAGAGATTGGACTGCCATTTGTCAGAAATGGTGTAGGGTCTCCTGCTTGTGGTGGGGGTTGGAGTAGATGACTTACAAGATCTCTTCCAACTCTGTTAATCTATTAAAAATCTATTTGACCTCCACCCGTTGGAGTCTACTGTTAGAAACATGAGAACAGAACAGACACCAGATCATGTTTTACTCTACCCTGCCCTTCATTCCTTCCCATCCTTCACTCTAACCTTTCAAAAACAACTTTGAACATGTCTCTGAAAGTCACAAGAGAAAATGCACCCAAAATTTATTATTGGGCAAAACCCAGGAAACATGCATTATCTACTCAACAGTACAGACATCCATGTCTGCAGTCAAGCACAAAAGGCCCTATAGGCATTCTTGTCCTGACTTATTCTACTGATTGCTGGTCAATGCCGAGAGTCCAGTTAAACTTTAAGCACGTTCCCAAGAAAGGGCAGGAGGTCACTTCTCCTCAATTTTGCTTTCTTACATTCCCTTAATCCACTTGCCTCGAAAAATACCCAACCAAAGATCCAAAGAAAAGCTCCAGATTCAACACACCATTTGTAGTAATTTTCCAGGGTTTAAGTTCTCATTTCCTTTTATTGCTTTCTGTTGTTCAAGTCTGGGAGGTGCAACCTTTCCTCGTTCTCCTTTGCGTCACTCTTGCTGTGCCATCAAGGTCTTGTTTTATGACTTTCAATTAGAGGATAACCCCTTTTTGCAACCAACTAGGGAGTAGACATGTAAAACCAGAGGGCAAGAAGAACTAACTTTTACGATTTTGTTTTCTTTCCTTCCCCCCCCCCCCGCCAAATAATTAACTCTGAAATTCAACATTTTCAAAGTTAAGGAAGATGGAAGGGCCGTTCTAAAACACCATGTGAATGGAGTCATGTAACAATGTGCTGGAATAGAATAGAATAGAATAGAATAGAATAGAATAGAATAGAATAGAATAGAATAGAATAGAATATTGGAATAAAGAACATAATATTGGAATAAAGAATAGAATAGAATAGAATAGAATAGAATAGAATAGAATAGAATAGAATAGAATAGAATATTGGAATAAAGAATAGAATAGAATAGAATATTGGAATGAAGAATAGAATAGAATAGAATATTGGAATAAAGAATAGAATAGAATAGAATAGAATAGAATAGAATAGAATAGAATAGAATAGAATAGAATAGAATAAACAGAGTTGGAAGGGACCTTGGAGGTCTTCTAGTCCAACCCCCTGCTTAGGCAGGAACCCCTACACCATTTCAGACAAATGGTTGTCCAACATGGAGATGCCTATGAATGTCTAGGGAGATGCTCAGTCATCCAGGTCATGGGTGTCCCAAAGGTGCTTTTTCAACAGGCAACTGGGACTTTCTAGGGTGTTTTTCGTTGAAAACATTTTACTTCTCCATCCAAGAAGCTTCTTCAGTTCTGACTGAATGGTGGAGGATATACTCCGAAATATAAATCCTTCCATCCTCCCCCATCCAATCAGAACCGAAGAAGCTTCTTGGATGACAAGTGAAACATCTACAAGGAAAAATAAAGTCCATTTGCCTTTTGAAAAAGCACCTTTGGGACAATGTGGTAAAATACAATATGGACCATGACTGAGAATGTCAATTTTGAATCTTCTTTTGGCGTGAAAATAATAATAAAAAAAAAAACCTACCAAAATTAGCACTAAGAAAGAGAAGTGCCAAGCCAATCTACTTCTGTAGTGGCAACTTGCAAGTTCTATGTTTAAAGCAATGTAAGAAGTTTGAAGCTCTTTGAAGGAGTAACATGTAAATGCCATGGAGTACAAATTAAGAGGCTAAATCTGGATCTCATCTTTTCATTAAAAATATTTCGTGCAATAGAATGTCAATGAGGTCCCTCTCTGAGGTTAATCATTACAGTCTAATCAAGATCTGAGCATTGTTCTTCATCTTCCTTTAAAAGAATAAAAGATACCTTAAAAAAAAAAAACAATGTGTGTTATATAACACTAAGTGTTTATAAAAGGAATCTGGTTTAAATCCGTAGGAATCTGAACCAATCTGGTCTAGCTCAGTAAGGACATAGTAGCTCTTAATCCTCCTTTGAAGAAAAGGATATATAACCCATTGTTGTATAATAAAGAATTCCCATGGTGAGAGAATCAGCAAAGAACTGCCCCGTCCTGTCATAGCCATCTAATTTACCAAAGTAGGTACTGATTGATGGAGCGGAGGGAACAAACATTGCAAATGTCTGGTTTTAAACTGGAGAAGTGTCTCAAAACTTAATTCCTTGGAGGAATACAAACCCAAATGTCATTCATTGCCACTTGACAGATAAAATTGTGTATGTTGCTCTTGTATTTAGATTACTAATGCCCAATCCGTGTCCTGAAGCATGATAGGGAAGTTGCAAAAACTAAAAAGCACTTTAACATAAAACACTCAGGAACACAGGAAGTCCTTTTATCTATCTAAGCCCCAATATCTAAGAAGAGGGGGAGAGGGTCAGCCTATTGCCCAAAGCACCTGAGGACAAGAAGCAAAAGATAGAAATTAATCAAGGAGAGAAGCAACATAGAAATAAAGAGAATTTTTCTTAAAGTGGGAACAATTAATCAGTGGAATGACTTTTCTCCAGAAGTTAGTTGTAGGTGCTCCAACACTGGAGATTTTTAAGAAGTGATTGGACAACCATTTGTCTGAAATTGTGATAGGGTTTTCTGCCTGAACAGGAGGTTGGACTAGAAAACCTCTAAGGTCCCTTTCAACTACCTATCAAAGATTTACTGCCCTTGAAGGATTGGATGCAGCTTCCCAAAGGCTTCTAGACGTTGCAATCAGACTATCATTTTTAATGTGAGAAAATGATATTATTTAGTATGGAGAAGGAAGCCACTGTTGGCTCAACAAAGTCTTACACAAATTTTATTTTCCTCCTAAAATCATTCTTGTAACCAGAAGAGGCATCAAATGAAACCAATTGACTTTCTGGGGTGTGAGGTGGAAAGTTTCAACACTTTAGTCAGAAACATCTTCAAAGTTGTGTGCAAACTTTTGAAACTTTGCATAGGCCTACGAAACACAACTGGAAAGAAATCATATTAAGTATATTTCATTGCATAAGTAGATTGTTTTTTAAAATAAAACAGGTGCAACAGCCACTAACCATCAGGCATTCTCTGCTTCAAAATTCCTATAAAAATGCTGTTCTGCAAATAAGGCTCAGAGCTAGCATCCCTGTGAAGCATAACGCGGCAGCTGTCTTGGACGGCTTAATTTGGCAGTGTCACAAAGCAAGCTGTAGCATGCTGGGTAGAAGTAATGAGAAGCCCAGTGAATCTGCAGGCCCCCAGATTGGTGAAAACAGCCGGGCAGGGATGCCACTGGGAGGGAGATAGGAAATGAAATTGCACTTTCAGATTTTAAAATCAGAAGCATGTTAGATGCAGATAATCAGAGTTGGAAGGGACCTTGTAGGTCATCTAGTCCAACCCCCTACCCAAGCAGGAGACCTACACCATTTCTGACAGATGGCAGTCCAGTCTCTTCTTGAAAGCCTCAAATGATGAAGCTCCCACAACTTCCGAGGGCAACTTCTGTTCCATGGGTTTATTGTTCTCACTGTCAGAAAGTTTCTCCTTATTTCTAGGTTGAATCTCTCCTTGATCAGTTTCCATCTATTATTCCTTGTTTGGCCTTCAAGTCCTTTGGAAAATAGCTTGACCCCTTCCTCTCTCCAGTATTTGGCAGCCCCTCAAATATTAAAACACTGCCATCATGTCTCCCCTGGTCCTTCTCTTCCCTAGACTAGCCATGTCCAGTTCCTGTAACCGTTCTACATATGTTTTAGTCTCCAGTCCCCTAATCATCCTGGTTGTTCTTCTCTGTACTCTGAGTCTCAACATTTTTTTTTATAGTGTGGTGACCAAAACTGGATGCAGTATTCTAGGTGTGGCCTTACTAAGGTTTTATAGAGTGGTATTAGTACCTCTCTTGATCTTGACTCTGTTAATGCAATTTAGGATTGCATTAGCTTTTTTGGCTGCTACTGCACACGGCTGGCTCCTATTTAGCTGGTTGTCCACTAAGACTCCAAGATCCCTCTCACAGTTACTGCTATTAAGCCTGGTTTCACCCAATCTATATGTGTATTTTTGTTTTTTCTTGCCTAAGGGTAAGACTTTACTTTTCTCCACAGTTCTCAGCAGTCACTTCTTCAGAGTCAGAGAACATCACCTTTCTCAGGTGTTTATTCAATACCAATTGATGTCATTGGATCAAGTCCATAATCTCCAGGCAAGTTATGACCATAATGGAAGCTGCCGCATCATGGCTGCAACTTGTGATGGCTGTAATGACCTATTTTGCAGTGGTCAATAAGCAAATTGCCCTGATGGCTAAGTGAATCCACAATCATTAAGTGGTTCACTATGAGCATGATTTTGCAGGAAATGTGTCAGCATTCCAACTAACAAACTCCAAACCAATAAACTCCAAGGTGAGCATTTTCTCAAAGTTCCATTTTATTAAAGTTGTCATATTGGCATATCTGGGAAAACCTGCATCTGAGAGTTCCGGTGTTTCCCTTCCCAATAGAAAGTCAAAGATCCACCCCCTGCACCCACTAGTCCATCACATGGTCCAATCAAATCTTCATCCCAATTGGAAACATTCCTCTAGACCAGAGGTCATCAAACTCGACAGCTTTAAAACTTGTGGACCTCGACTCCCAGAATTCCTCCTCCAGTCATGTTAGCTCAGGAATTCTGGGAGTTGAAATCCACAAGTCTTAAGTTTGAAGACCCTTCCTCCAGACACTCCTCTCCAGGTTTGAAGACCCTTCCTCCAGACACTCCTCTCCAGGTGCAGGGTAACATGTCCTTGACTCTCTGAGAAAGGAATGTTGTTGAGTCTAATCTTCTACTCTCTATGAAATCTCCCCTCCCAAATTCCCAGGCACTCAATGTGGCAGCCTCAAAGCTTCCAAATAAATATGGTTTCCAAGGCTGATACCATGGCTGGTGTTTAGGATGCTGTAAATGTAGCCCAGTGGGTGACGACCTGGAGTGCAGATGTGATGGAGGGAAGGGGGATTGATCATTGGAACTTTGAGTCTGGTTGTTAAGTACATCCCAAGTATGTCTGCCAGAAATTCCAATACAGGTAGTCCTTGACTTACGATGACAATTTAGCTCTACTGTCAAGCCCAAAATTGACACCCACATTTCTGGGGTTGTCAGACATTTGTTCAGCCCATTTTGCCCCATTCTATGACTTTTCTTACCCCCTGTTGTTAAGGGAATTGCTGCAGTTGATAAATTAGTCTTCCAGTTGTTATTCTAATACTGGCTTTGCTTATGAGGTCGCAAAAGATCATATGTGACCTGCCCCCACCTCCAGCAAAGATTGCCAAACCTCTGAATTTTGATCATGTGATTGTGGGGAAAGGTTGTAACTCTGAAAAACACTCATAAGTCACATTTTTTCAATGCCATTGTAACTTTAGTCACTAAATGAATGTTGTAACTCAAGGACTACCTGTATACCTCCATGGTAGCAATATCTCTACCAATTCACCCTTTTCTCATTTCTACCCAAGGCTAACCATTTGTCTGAAATGGTAAAGGGTTTCCTGCCTAAGCAGGGGGTTGGACTAGAAGACCTCCAAGGTCCCTTCCAACTCTGTTATTTCTGTTATAAATGCTCAGCTCCATCCAGTCGCCCCAACTCTGTCAGAGTATATTCATGAACTGGAATAGAGCTTTGTAACAAGGTCAGCCAATGAATAGGCATAGCAACTAAGTCAACCAATGAGGATAGTTTGGAAACTGAAACTAGAAGTAGCCAAGGCTGGAAACCGAAACTAAAAGTACCCTAGCAGTGGTTCTATATTAAGCTCTGCAACTCTGCAGCTATGTTGAAGCTCCGAGTCTGTCTATTGAAGATGAAATTAACTTGCTTGCTTGCTGAAGACTGGAGCTCTGCTCTGAACTTGTAACATGTTTCTGTTTGAGTTTGCTCCATGTTAGAGTAATCTACAACTGGTTTGTAAAATCTTATTATGTTTATAAAGATGTTAAATGAAGCATCAGCCATCTGTGTTTATTTTTCTGGTGCTGAATTATCGCTGCAAAACTCTCAATAAACTCTCTCTCAAACTCTGACATGCTCAGATCATCGCAACTCTTGAGAAAGACAGAAGGAATCCATGAGGATTCCCCTCAAAACTGGACTTCCAACAGCAGTTGTCTGTTTATTTGAATTAAGATCTATTTTAATTAAAATGGAGGATCTGTGGAACAATGTTATCCATTGACGCTGCTCAGTCTACATTGGCATGTCCTCTCTTGTCTCTTGTAGGACAATTCTTACGGAAGTAAGGGAGCTGTTAACACACTTAACACGTAATGAAAGATTTGCTTTTGCTAGATAAAAAAAAGTAAATGTTTGTTCAAGGAAACTAGCAAGGATGTAATGGCTCACTAAATGGCTTTCATTAACAAAGGGAAGTATCTTTGAAGTGGGTAAGGTATCTCAGTAACATTTCCCCTGAGACAAGAATCAGCCTAGTCTTAATTGTTTAGTGCTCTGCAATGCTTTAGATTTACTTACCCCCAAAATAGAGCACTTGTCAGTGACTCATTAAAGCAGCTGCACAAATTTGAAAGAAACACAGTTGCTTTAAATACCCAGCCAGCTTTCATGCCTAACATGGAATTAAAATTCACAGTCTCCTGGTGATTGGCCTTGACTCACCTAGCCAGCTTTCATGCCTAAGGCAAGACTAGAAGTCACGGTCTCCTGGTGATGGCCCTGACTTGCCCAGCTGATTTTCATGCCTAAGACAAGACTAGAACTCACAGTCTTCTGGTGATTGGCCCTGACTTGCCCAGCCGACTTTCATGCCTAAGGCAAGACTAGAAGTCACAGTCTCCTGGTTCCTTGGCCACCATTTTCACCACTAGGCCAAACTGGGTTTAATTCTTCATTTAGCTTGGCTTCAAATCCCATTTCTAAAGTCATGATAAAGGTAAAAATATTAAAAGCTGCTTAGATCTGAAAGAAGATCTCCATTCTGCAGTTCTGAAAACTGTTGCTCCTAGCTTCCAGGTTTTATAGTGGAACAAGAAGAAGGGTCAAGCCAAGATCACACTGGCTTGACCCCATCAAAACTGATACAATGATGAACATCCAACAACTGAAAGAAGCTGTGCTTGATGGGATGGCATGGAGGGCACTTGTCTACAAAGTCCTGTTGGAAGGAATACCCACCTGGTTCGGTTCCAAGCTCGGAGAAAGACACTAGAAACATGGAGGCTGATTGGAAAGATGGATTAATGATTAAGCAGAACCACATGGATGATTCTGGGCAGCTGATCACCTGAAGTTGAGAGTGAGGGGTTTTTATACCTTCTCTTGGGCTTTGCACTTGAACTTCCTGTTCCTGTGCAAGAACATGTGTTCTATTGGCTGTTGTAGGGGTCTGTGATGACCCAGGACATGACACAAAGGCAACACAGTCAAATAAGCAAGAAGAGCTCCCTTTATTATCTCCAACTTTGCCCCCAGTGTCCAGGTTATCTTCGGCTGGAGAAAAACTCTCCCAGGAACAGCCTTTAACTGGAGAAAATTCAGTTCAAAACAAGGTACACACAAACTGTAACTAAAAATCCGAACAAATCAAGCTGCAGTAATTAACTTGACAGGGCAGGAGAAGGAATTTCAGACTTGAAAGCATGGCAAAACTCACACAGTTGGGAAGATGCCAGGAACACAGATAAACCATGATGATACCAGATAAATTCACAATTTGCTCCCAACAGCTTGCCGTGCGCAGCTTCCCTTTTTAAACATTGTGTTCCCAGCTGCAGCTAATGAAGGGAATCAGGGCCCTTTCCTCCCCCGTAAGCCACGCAACTCACATTGCTCCCTTCTCCATTCCTCCCTGTGTGCCCTAGGATGAAGAGGGGGTGGGCTTGGGTATTACTCTGAATTCCCTCTCCCTTGCTCTACCTCTTCCCTGGTCTGCCCAGCTGGACTTTGCCCTTACCTAGTTTCTTCCACAGCCAACGGAGCCACACTCCCACTCCCTGTCAGCTGTTCAGCCTCCCCCTCCAAATCAGATTCTGACAGGGCATAGTACTCTGTAGGTTGTCTGAGCTAAGTTTGGTTGAAGCCTGGAGGGTGATGCAATGTCCCCAGGAGATTGTGCAATGTGGTAAACACTGCTGCTAGATGGTAGAGGGTTAATCCTATTATGTTCTGATTAACCCTTAATCCCACCATCCTGGAGCTAGGGGCCTTTTGTTTTGTAGATAGGCTGGCCCAATCTTTCTCAATGGGCACAAAATATCTGCTAAGAGCTATAAAGAAAGACTTGGGGGCTGCTTTCTGTTTCCAAGAGCAGGTTTCTCCATTTCTCCTTTAGAGGAATATAATATTCTGCCTTTTTAATATATCCTAAAATATTTCATTTTTTTAGGAGTTGGGAGGGTGCTAATTTACTACAGTCCCCAAGAGTTGCATGAGACTGAATGATTAAAACAACAATTTCTTCTCTAAGCACAATTGATTTGCAAAAGGTTTCTAGTTTTCAACCTGCATTGAGTGAGTTATGAGCTAATATATTAGGTTGCTGAAGTCACCACGCACCTAAGCAAATGAAATGCAAAAATTCTACTTTGCATGGTGCTTTTAAGAAGCAACATCTGTAACTTTCCCATACAATCCCTGATAATACATGTTGCTTTAATTTCATTGCATCAGCCCCCACTTATCCACAATCCAAACTTGTTGGAGATCAGTTGACCTTAGTTCTGATTGTCCTTGTTCTATCTAGGGGGTGTAGAATATACTTCCATGCTGAAATACTCCAAACCTAATATATATATATATATAAGATATTGATGGAGAGAATGTATAATTATTTACAGCTGATTTATAATGTTCCATTAGCCAATCAAAACTTAATGGATTGGATCCAGATATGTCATTCAGAAATAAGAAATAACCATTCCATTGATTGGAGGTGGGTTTGCTGACCTACTTTCTCCTTGATAACTCTATACTAGCTCTCTGCTGTAGTTGCTTGATGATGGGGGGAGGAATGGTTAATAAAGAAACAAACACACACATTTTGTTCTTGATGACCTAATCCGTTCCTGCTCTTTTAAGAGCATGGCTAACTATTGAAAATGGTCTTCACATGCATGCAGGTGTGTTTATTGTTTTCCCATAAATCAGCATCTAAGGAAGGGCTGCAGAACAGTAGAAGTACATATGCTTTGTGTGTAAAACAGCACAGTGTCAATTCCTTGCCAGGTTCCACATAAAGGAGCTCAGAGGTGACTTGAGATTTAGCTCTGCTTACAATCTTTTGCTGTTTGGTGTAATACTTAAGCATCAGGCTAGAAACCAGGAGGTTGGGAGTTCTAGTCCCTCCTTAGACACAGGCTGGGTGACTTTGGGCCAGCCAATTTTTCTCAGCCCTGGGAAGGAGGTAATGGTAAACCAGAACGGCACACACACACAAAAAAGCCCTGCAGGGACTTGTCCAATCAGTTTCCAAAAAATCAGACACAACTGAACAGAAAGAAAAAGAATCCTTGGCAAATTTTCCCAAATAGATAAGATTCTGGTTACATGGATTAATTGCTGGCTCAGTAGGAAACATTGTTAGATTCATACAACTCCCTAACATGGTTCATTTGCTTTTCCTTTTAAAGGACAGTTTTAAAAAACAAGAAAGGTCCCCTGCTCCTCGTGCCATCACTCTGCTAAACAATTAATTCCCACAACACTGTCTTATGCCCTGCAATGTCAAACCACCTAGTAGGGTTATATTACTATTATCCTTCTCATCTTTCCTATTCCCTATTCCCTTTGCTTCTTACAACTGTAGCTTTGTTGTTTGTATCTTATGATTTATGTTGATTGCTTATTTAGTATCCTATGACTATCACTCAGTGTTATAGCTTATGATTATGATGACTGTATTTTATGATTATGTTCATGATTTATCATTGGTTGTCTCTATGTACACTGAGAGCTTATGCACCGGAGACAATCACGCTTGGCCAATAAAGAATTCTATTCTACCGTATCCTACCCTACCCTACCCTACTCCACTCTACTCTACTCTACTCCAGGGGTGGGATTAAAATTTTTTAACAACCATACTGTGGGCATGGCTAAGTTGGTGGGTGTGGCTAAGTTGTTCGTGTTTTTGGCTGGGCGTGGCCAATTCAATATCACTCACATTCAGGCCCACGTCTCCTCGCCTGGCCTCTCATGACTGTGGGGATGCTGCAACAGTTGTAAGTGTGAAAAAAGGTCATAAGTCACTTTTTTCAGTGCCATTGTAACTTTGAATGGTCATTCCACACAAGCAAAGTACCAGCAAAGGAGGGGAAAAAAACTCCAGAGAAGTTCCTGAGACAGGAAGTCTAGTCCTGCCAAGAATGTAATAAGGGTTAATGGAGAGGCAGTTTCTGTAAGCAACACCAGAATGTTTCCTTCCTGCCTTCCTTACAGGATTAGGCCAGTAATTTCTTCTAATAACCGGTTCTCCAAACTGCTTAGAATGTTAACAACCAATTCTAGTGAATAGGTGCAAACTGGTAGAATCCCACCCCTGCTCTACTCTATTCTAAAAAAAGCAATGTAACCTGAAAATCACAATTATTTCACCTGTTCCAACAATGGATCTCTTAATTTTGCCTTTAGAAGAGGTAAGCAAACAGCCAACTCTACCCTAAGTCAAGTGAGCCAATTGATTGATATCAAATAACAAATATCAGGAAAAATGTTAGTTCTAGCACATTGCTCCTGAATCTGCCACCATTGTTCTCTGATAGAAGATAGGATTGTGTCAGACTCCTAACCTCTCCAGAGCTCCTAAACTCATCAGGTCTGTCTGGGGAAGGACGTTATCCCAAATATTGAAAGATATAGGCACCATATTACCCTTCACTCAAGCAACAAAATGCTTTGGGTTACCTTAGCAGCCACAGAAGATGTGGTCAGCAAAATGAAAAGTACACTTCCTATATCCTTTTGCTATTTTGAAGACCTGGACCTGATGGCCTCTGGGATTAAAATCTTATTGAGAACTGATAGCAAAGGCAGAAAAGGCATTCCTGGCTCTTATAAACCAATGCACACAACTTTAGTCAACCCCTAAAACAACATTTTCTAAAGGACAGACCAAGGACATCCTGGAAAAGCATTCTCAGCTTCTCAAGTGTGCACCAGACTTAGATCATTTGTCAGGCATGACTGATTGGAAATATTTAAACAGAACAATGAAAATACCTTCAGGCTGCTACAATACAGTATACTGTATGTGCTATGGACAGCTATAGAAGGAGAAAGGTATGGCTTTGATTATGGTAGCAGCAAAGATGAACTTTCTGGTCCCAATTCAATTGATAGGAAGATGAGTTGGTACCAGACACCAAAATATATGTATATATTGATTGCAGAAAATACGACTTCAGCAACAGAGTGGTCAACGTCTGGAATGCCCTACCTAACTCTGTTGTTACAACCTCAACCCCTCGCAGCTTCAACCCCAAACTGTCTACCATAGACCTCACCCCTTTCCTAAGAGTTTGAACAGGGAGATTTTTCTCTTCCCTCAAAATTCTAGGAGTAGAGATTGATGGATGAAGCTGTTTTGAAGGGAATTCAAGCCCTGCGAAGAGTTGATACCAAACTGCATCAACAGTACTTAGCAGATGAAGAATAGGGCAATTGTCACTCATTTGGATGGATGGCTTAAAAGGGAATTGGATCGATTCAAGGAGGTCACAGTTTACTCTGAAGATTCAAAAAGTTACTTCCAGATGAGAGCAACATGTCTCCAATTATTAGCAATAGCACTTAGACTTACATACATACCGCTTCACAGAGCTTTTACAGCCCCTTCTAAGCGGTTTACCAAGTCAGCCTGTTGCCCCCAACAATCTGGGTCGTCATTTTACCCACCTTGGAAAAATGGAAGGCTGAGCCAACCTTGAGCTTGTCAGAATCGAACTCCTGGCAATTGGCAGAGTTAGCCTGCAATAATGCATTCTAGCCACTGGGAGGGAGGGAGGAATATAACAATGGCACTTATATACCACTTTACAGTGCTTTACATCCATCTCTAAGCAGTTTACAGAGTCAGTCTCTTGCCCCCAACAATCTGGGTCCTCATTTTACCCACCTTGGAAGGATGGAAGGCTGAGTCAACCTTGAGCTTGTCAGAATTGAACTCCTGGCAATTGGCAGAATTAGCCTGCAAAACTGCATTCTAACCATGGGAGGGAGGGAGGGAGGGAAAGAAAGGAAGGAAGGAAGGAGGGAAGGAGGGAGGGAGGGAGGGAGGGAAGGAAGGAAGGAAGCTAACAATAGCACATATATACCACTTCACAGTGCTTTACAGCCCTCTCTAAGCAGTTTACAGAGTCAGTCTCTTGCCCCCAACAATCTGGGTTTTCATTTTACCCACCTCAGAAGGATGGAAAGTTGAGTCAACCTTGAGCATGGTGGGATTTGAACTGCCAAATTGCAGGCAGCCGGCAGTCAGCAGACTGCAGTACTGCACTCTAAGCACTGCACCTCCGCGGATCATCAGTTGCAAGAAAATAGTGAGAGAGAATAATTTCTCTGTCTCTTCTTGTGACAACCCAGTGGGATCTGGCTAGCTACTACAAAAAACAGAACACTAAACAAACATGCTATCCTGTTCCACCATTCATGAGCTATTCAATGTGCTCAAGTCTCATATACAGAAAATGTGTGTGTGTCTGTGTGTGTACGTTTACGCACTCATATTTTCTGTTTTTGTGCATGCAACCTATAAAAGTTAATTTGATGGTTTCTATTGAATCATTTTACAGTCAAGCAGCACTGAAATCAAATAAATTAAACTAAATTAAGTTGTTATTCCCATTGCATTCATTTAGATGCGTCCCCGCCTATCTTCAGATTAACAATGGCAGGAAGCAATTCATCATATATACCAGTAATTGGCATGATAAAACCCACTCTGGATATCATCCTATAAATAAGTTGCCATTGATGATGAAGGTGATGATGATGATGATGATGATAATAATAATAATAATAATAATAATAATAATAATAATAATAATAATAATAATAATAATAATAGTAGTAGTAGTAGTAGTAGTAGTAGTAGTAGTAATAAACCAATTCATGACACTCTGCACTCTCCAGGGCTGCCAGAAGAAGAAACTTGCAAGACAATTTGAAAAGAGCTGAAACCTGAAGTTAGAAGCCATGAATCTAGAAAGTCAATAAATGCTGAAATGCTGTACTTTGCTTATCATGCGGTTATAAAAACCAAGGAATGAGATTAAAAGGTCAGAGTGCTGACCCTCTGAAATCAGTCCCGTTGCAATAAATTGATGGCAGCTCGTAAGGCTTTCACCTAAGGTCTTCTCAGCCTTGCTAAGAAAGGGATTGAGAAGGGATTGGTCTCAGGAATCTCTGTAGAGGCCATACAGATTTACTGTTTCTGAGCTGTAACTTTTCCCTATTGTTCCTTAAGTGAATGGATATCATGGGGCTTAATCCTGCTTGATTTTCAGTAAGATTTTGAGATGGTTAGGTGGGGTGATAGCACTTAGCCTAGAATCACCATATAGCTAAGCATGACTTTAAAACCAAGTCTCAACTCAGCTTTTCTTCTCTGCCCCTGGCTGTCTCTCCATTCATGTGTCCATTTGACAGAGCCCCAGCTTTGAGCTTGAGTAAGAAAGCTCTGAGTTAAAAGAGAGAGTATATACTGCACAATATATGCTTATTCTGTTTGTGGAATTATTCCATATTCTAAATTTGCATGGAATCATCAAGTAGTTAAATGATTTTCACATCATCTCAACCTCAGAAAGACAAAAAAAGAAACAATCAATCAATCAATCAAAAAAGAGCTGGGAGGGACTTTGGGGGTCTTTTAGTCCAACCCCTGCTTAAGCAGGAGACCCTATACCATTTCAGACAAATGGCTGTTTAGTCGCTTCTTTAAAACCTCCAGTGATGAAGCACCCACAACTTCTGAAGGCAAGCTGCTCCATTAGTTAATTGTTCTCACTGTTAGAAAGTTTCTCCTTAATTCCAGGTTGGTTCTCTCCTGGATCAGTTTCCATCCATTGTTTCTTGTCTTGCCCTCTGGTGCTTTGGAAAATAGCTTGACCCCCCTCTTCTTTGTGGCAGCCCCTCAAATACTGGAATATTGCTATCATGTCACACACACACACACCAGTCCTTCTTTTCTCTAGACTAGCCATATTCAGCACATCCAACAATTCACAATTGCACCGAAGTTCAAGCTATCCAAGTTGAACATGTTCTGCAAATGTTCCGGGAAATGTGTCACATGAACCAAGTCTTCCCAGTTAATGTTTAGAAATGAATTAAACTTTTCTCATTTAAGAGATCAACATACAATTGCTTCTCTTACCTCTTTTTTATCCCCTGCTAAATAGTGAAGAATGTTGTGAGGAATGCAGAGGAAAAAGCCGTCCCACTCTTTTCCTGCCGATCGAGCTTTCGGTACCTGCAAAGTTGTAAATTGAAGTCCTGGATTGCTTCGGTCCACCAGTTCTTGCATCAGAGGGCAACCAACTAAAGGCCTCTTTGGCATTTGTGAATCAATGTCTTAGCTCAAACCACCTGCCAACTCATCTATATGCAATAGCACAAATTAAGCGTGTGGCTTATTATATAACCTGACTGAAAAGAGAGAGGAGTGGCTATATTAAAAGGTTTAAGAAAAGCAATGGTGACTAGCATCCAACACAGAGCATTTAAAAAAAAACAACACTTGGGCAAAGAACATCCGGAGGATGATTTGACTCTTTGGCAGTACAACTTTTACTCCTATAGTGTTGGAGTATTCTATCTTCAACGGTCCTTGTAAACATTAACTCAAGCAACAGGTTGATCTGTGGGATCCAGTAAAGAGAGCGCTTTCTGTTTAACATCCTAAATGTAATGTCCCAAGCGAGATCAACCACTCTCAGCCTGGCCATGCTTATGAGGAATCCTCAGGACTGAAATATGACACACTTAAAGACACAAAAATATGAAAAGCTGGCCCGGGTTCTAATTGCCTTCAGTCACTTACCTCCATATGAACATTTCTAAAAATGGAAAGCAGGAAGTTGAAAGGGATTGCTATGAGGGATAGGGTGTTCTTGATGATGACAGTGATTGGATGGTACTTCAACTTCCTGGAGATTCTTCAGTATCCATCTTTAAGGGGTGAGGCATCTTGATTGCCTGCTCTGACAATATATTTTCTGGAGCTGCCACTTGAACGAGTTGATTCCTTTGTCTTTTGGAACCAAAAGATGTCTTAGTTAAGCAGTTAGTAGAGACAAACTATCGGAGCTGAAAAAAATCTAGACCATCTTAGCTGGCAGCAAAGAGATGTAAAATAAATCCAGGTTTTTGCTACCATGTTTTCACCTGAGATCTTGCAATCCAGAGTTGGTAGCCATATCAAACTGCAGGAGACATAAGAATGGTTCCTGTCATTAGTTTTATTTTATTTTATTGTCATTGCAGCTTGTACAATAAAATTAAATACCATCTTCAGTGTACATTATACATAAAAAAAATAAATCAAAAGCACACATCCTTCACATTCTATATAATTGAATTAAAAATCCCTGATATTGCATTAATATTGCACTATACAGTAGAATTCAATATAGTTACTGTTCTGGGATAGAAGCTGTTTTTCAACCTATGACCTTGTTTTTAATTATCCTACACCATTTGTCAGATGGCAATAGTTCAAAAAAAAAAAAAAAGGATGCCCAGGATGAGATCTGGTTTGGGTAGCATTCTTTAATGTCTGTTATGATCCATGTGATTACAGTGTTTTCTTCTAGGAGTTGTATCATTGAGTTGATGCTGAAGGAGAAGTAAGAATTGAAGACCGAATCCTGAAAATTATCTAAACTGTTTTAAATAGACCTTCTTTATTTTGGCAAATAAGCTTGACATGAAACTGTGTTTCATGGAATTCTAGGTTTGAACAAGAACTTGATAGACAAAATGTTAATGTTTCTTTTTTTCTACATGCATATATACCTTATTTGAATGGGGCACCCCTACTTTGAAACCCATGAAAGAAAGAGAGAAGAGAAATCTAACAAATCTAACATATCAGTCCATAATGAAGAATAAATGTGTTCCCTGAAGATTGGACTTCAGCAAAAACTCAGAAGACAAAACTTCTGGTCCTGATGATCATTCAAGATTGGATCCTGCAATAAATGTTTTTGAACACTGTCTGCCCATCAATTAAAGCTAAGCCCACAAAAGAATATGGCAATGAAAAAGCAAAGAATTTATTTAATCATTTTGTGCAATCTCTCATAATATTTATTTTGCAAAGCAACGTCATGGTAAATCCCATCTGCTTTTAAAACAATCCTCTCAACTAAAATGTCATCCAATAAACTTTACTCTTCATGTTGCGGAGTGTCAGAAAGAATACAAACCTGAAGCAATTTACGTGCAACAAGAGAGGCCGCTGTGGCTCTGGGACCATGCGTGAAAAGAACCGTCTGCAACATGTTCCTGATTCAGCCCATCTTCTCTGGCCTCCAGCATGGAGTTCGGTAAATACATCTTGCTACATTATCCAGAGGCACTTTCACTGGATCAAGACTGACTCACCAGGGGAATCTCATTTGCCTATGAGCAATAGAATTTCATCTCTGCTTCCAAGTCAAATCTGCTTTCATTGTTCTGTGTACAGTCTCTTCTTCTTCTTCTTGTGCCATATCCATCACTGGACATTGGCAATCATGTTGGTGATCCTATTTTTATCAATAGCCTCACGAAAAAGTGCTGCTGAGTTTTCTCCAAACCTTTACATTTCGAAGCCATTATTTTTATTTATTTATTTTTTATTTATTTATTTTTTATTTATTTATTTTGTCAAGCATGCATTTGATAATATATATATAAGTATAAACATGATTATTAATACATGAAATAGATACGAATAAATGGGGCATTAGGACAGGGACAGTAGGCATATTCATGCGCTTATGCCTGCCCCATTACAGACATCTTAGGAATGGGGTGAGGTCAACAGTAGACAGTCTAAGGAAGGGGTGTCCAACCTTGGCAACTTTAAGACTTGTGGACTTCAACTCCCAGAGTTCCTCAGCCAGCAAAGCCACAAGTCTTAAAGTTGCCAAGGTTGGACACCCCTGGTCTAAGGTTAAAGTGTTTGGAGTTAGTGGAAAAAAACACAAATGTTCTTCTGCCTGGACATCATTTGCCTTCAATCTTTCCCTGGAGTGTGAAGGGTGGCATATTTTTCCGGGCGTCACATCATATGTCCAAAATATTCTAACTTTCATTTTTTAATGGTTTTGATGATTTCCCTTGGCTTTCCCAGGCAGCTTATCACCCCTTCATTTCTGATTTTGTCGACCCAGCTTATATGTAACAGCCATCTGTAAATCCACATTTCAAACCCTTCTAGTCTCTTCAAGTGGCTTTCTGCCAGAGAACAACTCTCCACTCCACACAGCAGGAGAGAAAAGAGTGCACAGCCTCAAAGGCAAGCATTTCTGCAGAGTTGCACCAGCGTTGCAATTCAAGAAAGATGAGAGCTTTTCATTCTCATGAATCATCCCTTACCAGAGAGAAAACATCTCTACCATGAATCCGTGGTTCAGTAAACCACCTTTATATTTCTGGGAATGGAAAATGTACTGCAGGATGGCAGACAGAGAGAAATCTGTAGGTTCCTTCATCCTCTTCTGTGTTTCTTTTATTGTTTCTTTGGAGATGTTTCATTACAATAATGAAATGTACTGATAATGTTACCTAGCTGGGTAATGAAACGTCTGCAAGCAAACAAGCCAGCTCAGAGAACACCAAGAACTACCTAGTTCAACCCTGAACTACAGATCTTCTTTCCTATTGGAGCGTAAACTGTCCTTTTTATATTCTTCTACTTTTTGTTAATCTGTTTACTCAGCAGCCAAAAGTTATCCATTGGATTTTAACACAACTTAAACTTGGACCTTATGTCTGTCATTTGAGACAAAACTATATCGAACTTTTTTTCTTGTCAGTAATGATCTGGCTGGGATTTTTTCCCCCCCTTTCTTGATATATTGACACATTATCCAGCCTCAAAGTTTTTTTTGGTAAGATTACAATTTCCTGCAAGGTGAATAAGATGTTACGTTTCCCACGTGCAGAATAAAAATTGCACAAATGCAAAAAGAGAGAATGGAGGGGAACACAAAAGAAAAGCCCCCAATGAGTGTGATGTTCATGAATGGAAAACAGCAGGAAACGGGACTGCCGGAAATAAAACACAATGAAGCATTTTCTATTATAGCTATTATTCCTCCTACATATAGACCACAATTACTGTCTATAAGTGGAAATAGGGGGATGTGAATTGTTTTCAAAAGCCTTTTTTTCTCACCATGCTTACCTGTCTCATTTTGTCAATCTTCTTCGACCGAGATTTCTTCTTTTCTGTTCATCCAATGTCAGCATCTTCAGGATCAGGTGTTTAATGGCAGATAGCCATTAAAAAAAAAAAAGTGAAATCAACTCCCTGCTGTCAAAAAAGAAAGAAGCCCAAGAGATAGCTTGATTTATCATTTCGGTGAGAATAAAATGAGGGGCGGGGAGAACATTTGGGCAGTGTGATGACCCAGGGCGTGGCACAAAGGCAGCCCAGTCAGATAATAAATAAGAGTCCCTTTAAGAGCTCCAACTTTGGCCCCAATGTCCTGGGTTACTTTCTGGCTGGAGAAAAACTCTCCCTGGAACAGCCTTTGGCTGCAGGGAATCAAGTCCAAAACGTGGTCAACAAAAACTGTAACTTTAAGTCAAATCAAGCCAAACTGAGGTAGTTAGTTTGGCAGGGCAGGAGCAAGAATTCCCGACGTTGAAGGCACGACAAAATTCACATGGTTGGGAAGACACCAGGAACACAGATAAGGAAAGACAACACAGGATAAAGTCATGTTTGCTCCCAGCAGCTGCCGCAGTCAGCATCCAGTTCTTTGAAACTTTCATTCCCAGGTGTGGCTAATGAAGGGAATCAGGGCCCTTTCCTCCCCTGTAAGCCATGCAACCCACATTGCTCTCTTCTCCATTCCTCCCCGCGTGCCCTAGGATGAAGAGGGGATAGGCCTGGTTCTTCCTCTGAACTCCCTCTTCCTTGTTCTACCTCTCTCCTGCTCTGCCCAGCCAGACTTTGCCCTTCCACAGCCTTTTCCACAGCCAACAGAGCCACAATCCCACTCCCTGTCAGCTGTTCATCTTCCTCCTCAGATTCAGACTCTGACAGAGGCATGACAGGCAAGCAGGCAGAACCTCATGAGGAAACATGTCTATCTGAGCTTGGAAGCATTAGGCCCTGACTGGCCTACTTTTTAAAGATTTGCTGCTAATCAACCTTTGTTGGAGTGTTCACCTCCGACTGTGCAAAGAAGGACTATCAAAATTGGGCTGATAAAACACAAATGATGTCTAGAGGGCAGCAAGGAGCTACAGAAAAGACCTAAAACCTTTTACTCCCATCTAGCCAACAACTGAATTTTGACAGTGTGGATATGGTAGCTATTTGTCTACCAAGAAGGAATTCCTGGCAGATCGTAAATAACGCAAGACCTTGTGAGATAAGATGCTGGCTTGAGGCTAGGCCGGGGATCAGCAACCTGAGCTCTGGAGCCACATGCAGCTTTTTGGGCCCTCTGCTGTGGTTCCCTGTTGATCCCACCACTGGCTGGCCGTGCCCGTCACCCTCCCCTCCCAGTCACTCCTCACCTGGCCTGAGAAGATGAGAGAGAGAGAGAGAGACAGACAGACAGACCCATTTTTCACAGACAACACCGGGAGCCACAAAACCTGGGTAGGCATGAAGGTGTTGGGGGTCATTTGACTGGGTGGGAGTGATGTTGAGTTGGCCATGCCCACCCAGGTTTTGAGGCTCCCTGCGTTTTATTTTCCTGTGGGAAACGGGTCCAAATGGTTCTTTGAGTGCTTAAGGTTGCTAGGTCGTCAATTGAAGTTTTCTGTGGGATGATATCACAATTCACCCACAATCAGTGGTTGTGCACCGGAGCCCACATTCTAGAAGACCTCCAGATTCAACACAGTCTGCTTTCTGTCCTGTCCTGCTCCCTTTTTTCTGCCCTCTGGTCTGAAAAGGACTTTGGATGAACAAAGCTCAAGGTTACTCAAGGCTCTTAGGAAGGAAGAAGAGAAAGAAAAAGGAGCATTGGAGGAAGAGAGAATTGAAGAGGGGGAGACCTGGAGAGGGGAGGAGGAGAGAAGCAGAAAGAAGAAAAAAAGGGAAACACCACGTACCTCATTTTCCTCAAATACATGAAACACTGGGGACAACACCACATTTAAATGCAATAGGAGTGAAGAGATTTCAGCAGCTCTTAGGTAGTAAATTAGCTTACATTCAAATAAAGGTATTATCATTTCTTCATGACTCTCTGGTGACATCTGCTGGTGGATCAAAATTTTATTTAGATTTGCACATTTACAGACCTTTATATGCATAAACTGGATTTGTAGCTGATCTAAATCCTTTTCATTGCTGTATCGATTGTGGGAAGCCTGCCCCCCATCCCTAGATGAATGAAATATTTTGAGAAATGTTTAAAAAAAGGAAGAATGTTATCTTTCCCTAAAGGAGAAATGGAGAAACATGGTTTTTTTTAGAGGCAGAAAGCAGTCCCACCCCAGTCTTTCTTAGTAGCTCACAGCAGATGCCAGCACTTAAATAAAGAGCTTATTGAAAGAGGAAGCCAACTATCTAGATGGCTCCATTCATAAGCAAAGTAAAATACTTGCCAGCAGAAACCCATTCAAGACAGGATATTTTGAAACTCCTTGCAGCAAAGTTTGACAGCTAAACAAAAACAGAATGGTAGGATTAGAACAAGCAGCCCCTCACCCCTGATCCAACACAGGATGAAAGCCATTAGCCACAATTAGCCCATCATCCTTTCAGAACACAAGCCCCTTCATGGAACAACTCCCAGAACAGTTCACAACTTCAGAGTCACAGAAACCTATAAAGATCCATCCATTCATTCAACCATTTGGTCAGCTGCCCCAGAACTACAAACCTTGGTGGTTCTGTTCACCAATAAACAGAATCTTTCTTTCCAAGCCTCCATTTTATTTCCAGTGTCTTTTTCCCAGTGTCTTTTTCCCATCTTGGAACTAAACCAGATGGATTTTCCTTCCAACACAATGAAATTCAGAGAAGGCATGTTCCATGTCTCTCCAGTTGTTGCAACTTTGGTTGTTCTCATCGTTGTCTTTACTATTTTCAAAAAATAATCTCTATTGGCCCAATCATAGTCACCACCATCTGGACAAAACTCTCTCTGGATTTTCTTTCCATCCATTTTGGGCCCTCAAAACACTCTCTAAGTGGCTGCAGGGTAGAGAAGGGTGTAAAATTAAATGAGACAGAACTCAGGTTGGACTGAGAGAGTGTGACTGGCTTAAAGTCACCCAGATGACTTTCATACCTAAGGCGGAACTAGAACTCACATTCTCTTGGTGATTGGCCCAAAGTTACCAGCCAACTTTCATGCCCAAGGTGGGACTAGAACTCACCATCTACTGGTTTCTAGCCTGATGCCCTCAGAATAGCCATCACCACAATGACCTTGAGTTGATAGGTTGGAACAGAATCCCATTTTCTTTCACCGGAACACAATCCAAAATCATAAAACCCTGAGTTTATACTACACTGATCATACTATGGATTGCTTGTCTCAACACTTCACTCCCTCTGACTGGCTTCCAAATCTGTTGCCTTTGAAAACGATTTTGTGATCTTCTGCTATCAAGGATCTCCTGTATTTGTCATATTTAGAAGCAGAAAATAACACCTTATATGAGGTTTTTTTTTTTCCTTGAAAAAGGCAAATTAAGATATTGGACCAGAAATTTGTTCTAGCAAAATGCCCAATAAGAATGTGTGCATATTTTATCTCTTCTTCCCTGCTATACATTTCTGAGATTTGGCTATAATTTATTTCAGGGGGAAGATAAAACAGATATAATATCTAGATTAAATGTACACAGTACATGGAGATCAAATGGAGACGTCAGCTCTGGAGGCTATAATATTAGGTGGCTAGAGATAAATTTGGCCAACCTTCATCAGAAACCTTGAAAAACAAGTTACAGAACAAATTATTGTGTGTACCATTAGATTTCCCCGACTTTAAGGAGGCACATAATACCAATAGAAAAATAAACCACGGGTGATTATTCATAAGACCAAATGCCAAAGATTTTGCATATCCAGAAAAAAAATAAAGCTTAGCAATAAATAGATAGATAGATAGATGGATGGATGGATGGATGGATGGATGGATAGATATGAGAGAGAGAGAGAGAGAGAGAGAGAGAGAGAGAGAGAGAGAGAGAGAGAGAGAGAGAGAGAGAGAGAGAGAGAGATGTTTTTCCTACCACCTTCTGGCAACCCCCCCCCTCCAATATTATAAACTGGACAAAATCTCTACAGAGTTCCAAACTCAGCTTTTCCATCCTTGGAAGACGAACAGAATCTGGGGTTCTCCATTCTTTCCCAGAGTTTTTAAAATGTTATTTAGACCAGCCAAAAAGATGCTCTAAATTTCCTCCTGTGCCAAGAACGTAGTGGAAAACTGTGGTCTCCAGACACTTTGGGTGCTCAGCTTTTTTTCTTGTTCCCTATCCTTTGTTCCCTATCCTGTTCTCCATATGCATAGCAAAATGCACAACAGGAGAAAAAGGAAACTGACAAAGGGACACAGTTGCATTCGCAAACACTTAATATGCAAAGCACAATATCAAGCCAACACCTACCAAGATTGCACGAAGCACAACATGAAACCAACATTAGACTACCTATTGCACAAATCACAGATTAAGCCAGCTTAAAACTGATTTACCTCAATCTCTCTGGGGTCATAAGCAAAATGACCATGCAAAGTGTCTCATATCTAGGCTTACGAAAGAAGATGGGGAAAGACTTGGCTTCTGTTTCCAATGTCCCTAGCATCAGCCCAGCTGTGATCTGCAGCTTTTGTGAACCTCTCATTTAAGAAAGAAGATTTGGGCCTCCATTAACCCAAATGCTAAAGTCTGCACATAATTGAGGGCATCATTTTTCGAAGCATCAGGTCCTTACTGAACTGGCTAAAATGTCAATGTTGTTTGGCCTCGGGCAGATTAAGGTAATCAAATGTCACAGTTAAAGCTGCTGGCAGACAATTAAAAAAGGAAAATGTAAGGTTCAGTCTGCTGCTGCTGCGCTCTCTCTCTCTCTCTCTCTCTCCCTCCCTCTCTTCTCTCTCCCCAGTATTTTTTGAAATGTGAGATTAAAGAAACATTGAGTGTGATAGAACAAACTAAGAACTATAGCAAGTCTGGTCAATCTTTTAGCATCAGGGTCATACTTAATATAGTTGGAGGAATAAAAATTATGTTGAAAGGGCAGTGATGCAAATTGAATAGCGCGGACTCACAACACAGTGCAAAGAGAGCTAGTATGACCCAGTGGTTAAGGCACCAGACTAGAAACCAGAAGAGCATAAGTTCTAGTCCTACCTTAGGCATGAAAGCCAGCTGGGTGACTTCAGGTCAATCACCAGGAGGTGGTGAATTCTAGTCCTGCCATTGTCATGAAAGCCAGCTGGGTGACCTTGAGCCAGTCACTCTCTCTCTGCCCTAGGAAGGAAGCAATGGTAAACCACTCCTAAAAATCTTACAAGAAAACAGCAGGGACTAGTCCAGTTGTTTGCCAGGAGTCCAAACTGACTTAAAGGAGATAGAAATAATAATTTTTAAAAAGGTCACAAGAAGAACACCTTCATAATTTCCCGTTAGTTTCCCGGTTTACAGAAATGACATATCTGGAAAGTTTCTTGCCTAAATCTATTAGGAAACCACTGATTTTCAGCAGCAAGGCCGGGGGAAGTTTTGTAAAGGATTTCAAGGGCTGTAGGTTACTCTGAGGTTGCCGATTGCTCACCTATTTTGATTTTTTTTTCCAGAGGGGATTTTGCTTCTTTAAGTCATCAGAAGCATTTAAGCCCAGATGCTTGTTCTCTATAATGTTGTATCAGAGTTCCACACAGCAGAGACCATCTCCAGCAAAGCTCAGGTGCAAACTCATCTGCTGGGTTGCTATGGCTCAGCTTCCCCATATTTGGTCTAAGGAAGGGACTGCAGCTGAGCTCAGCATCTGTTAAGTGTTCATCATCGATTCCCTCTTGCAAAACTGGGGAAATGATAATTTTTGGAACATCATCTCTCTCAAGACTTTTATGCGGTGGTTATTTGTATTGGGAGGGAGGGAGGAAAGAAAATCTCTACAAATCGGTGCTTGGTTATGGTGTGCCTATGTGTTTATGGACTTGGGGGACATTTGAAGGAGATAATATTGCCTTTAATTTGAGCCTGATGGTCAATTTTCATGGACATATCTATGCAGTTTTCTGACAAGCAGTACAGGGATGTTTTCTTGTTATTTTCTTCCAGGAATTTATTTATTAAAAAAAAAAAAACACTTTTCTGTCTAGCTTCCATCTGAGAATTGGGAATAAATGAACATAAAATCAGATCAAAAGAACTGTTGTCAAGATTCCAGCAATCGCCCTAATTAAATCATGATTCTCAAGCCAAACTTCAAAAAACTTCAAAGGATTTATTAGAGGTGACATACTAGCACTGCCCTGTATGAAGCCAACTCTGGCATACGTAATTTAAGTTATTTGTGACCCTGTTTTCCCCACTCCCTCCTAAGTATCTCATAAACCAGATTCTCCAATTGAGCATGTTCATAGGATGGGTGTCATAATTCACATTCTCCAATTAAATATATTTGTGGGCAAAAGTTCTGGTATTTTAGTTACAATCTTTTAAAGATAAGAGTTGGAATGTACTTTCGCCTTCAAACTGCTGCACTGCTCTTCCACATTTCCTCCCCCCCCCCGCTTTTTTTAAATGGCAACTACTAAATCAGGCATAGGAATGTTTTATGAGTTGACAGCTGTCTTGATTTTTCAAGGTGCCAATCCAATAACATCAGGAAGTCACTGAAGCAGGATACCTCCTAGGAGTATCTTAAGAGTTGACAGTGTTAGCTTCATCCCACATAGATTCTTCTTCTCCAGTTTCTCTCTCTCTAGCCCTGTTTCTCAGTCTTCATAAGTTTTTATGTTCTCTCAGCTTTCCTTCTTTCTTCCTTCCTTTCCAGAGCATGGATCTGGCATGCTGCCTTTTTCTCATTTATTTATTGATTTATTTACAAGCAGAGATGAGGATGGAATGAGACTCGGGTGCCTTTTGGATTGTTGAATTCAGATCTTCACTCAGGGATCCAGTCCTACAAGCAAACACTGAAGAATCCATTCTAGACATTATTACAAAGCCATTGAAAGCAGTGCCCTCAGCAATCAAGTGAGGGATCCAATCCTTTTGTTCTTATTGATAATCTTTCTTTGTTTAAAAAAGGATTGTTTTCCATCTCTGTCAGTTCCTCTCCCTTCCCCACCCGGCTGTCCGTCTCCCTTCTGCAGAACTTCTATGTTTCCACTTCCTGTTACACACACACACACACACACACACAAATTATTTCAAATCTTATTATAAAGTTTTCAGAGGCAAGGGAACACAATGTTTCTGTTTGAAGGTGACGTTGTCTTTGTTGTGAGGAAAACTGCCTTCCATTTCCTCCGATAGCCAACTCTTCATAAAGGGCTAACTGACTTTCAGAACCTACAAGAAGGATAATTACAAAATTCATCATCTAATAAAGTAATGAGTTATTTGAAAAAAAGTCTTTCCTTTCCTCATTCCCTCCTTTCCTTTCAATTGGGAGTGAAATCAAAACATGCAACTGATTGTCCATCAAACCCCTTACTTAGGCAGTGGGGGGTTGGACTAGATGACCTACAAGGGCCCTGACTATCTGTATCATCCATGTATATCACATTTTCAGGCTAACCAATAGATAACATTGAAAAACATTGGTTCCCAATATCTGAAATTTGACAAAGGAAATCCATCTCTGGAAGATTAATTTTGCAAGCACTGCGGTCTGGAAGAAAAGATTCAAAAGACTGAAAGAGATTATCTAGGAGGTGAATGATTCTGCTTAATGATAATTCACCTGCATTCTTTTAAACTTTTTCATGTTTATCTTCATATTCACATCTGCAGGACACCAATGTCCTCTTATTCCAAGATGCATAGACACCACTTTATCCTTGCTTCTAATTGCTCTCTCTAATTGATCTCTCATGGACTATGAATGCTAACTTGCTTGTAAAGAAGGCACAGAAGAGGCTGTACTTCCTGAGAATGCTCAGAAAGATAAATCTATCTCAGCATCTACTTCTGTCTTACTACCACAGCACCATTGAGAGTATTGTGACATACAGCATTCTTGCATGATATGGGAGCAGCTTTGTAGTGGACAAAAAAACTCTACAGAGAATCATTAAAACCGCCCAGAATATCATTGAGCTCCAGCTACCAGCCCTGGATGACATCTTCTCAGCTCGCTGTTTGAGGAAGTTGCAAAACATTCTTTGAGACTCTACCCATCCTGCTCACAATCTTTGTGAAATGTTGCCTTCTGGCAGAAGATGCAGAACAATTAAAACTTGGACTACACGTTTTCTGAATAGTTTTTATCCCAGACCTATAATTGCACTTAACAATGAACTTATGGACCACCATCAGTGAGCTGTTGGACAGTATTACTTGGTCTGTTGTATGGATGCTTGTGTGTTTTTAGGGGGAGGGGAATTTTGGCAGGTGAGGAGGTGTTTGGGAATTGTCATGTGTGCGTGCGTGTTGGGTCTGGTCTCTGGGTGTTATGTGAATTTTGTTGTATATATACTGTGTACATACATACAGTGACAATAAAGAATTCAATTCAATTCCTTTGGTGATTCCAGGCTGACCATTTAACCATCCATCCGTTGCTTGAGGTATTCATTGGCATGGCTACTTCCAGGCCAGGTGTCCACTCCTTCTCCTTTTATTTCTCCCTGTTATTTCCGCTGACCTTCTTGATTTTGGCTGGCATTTAAAAATCCCTACACAACGGGGGAAATGGCAGCTCTGTTGGCCTCATCATAAAATTCCCGTGAGAGAAACTCTCCCAGATGCTTCACATTGCCATTTTGCCTCACTACTGTCAAGCTCTTGTTGCTGTACCCTCCATGTCAAATGTTATTTTCCCTTCTTCAAATTATTCAGACCCTAGCAGGAACATTTTAATGAACCCATCTGTTGTCTCTATGTGTTTGTGTGTGTACACCACACACACGGGTGATGGGGAGAGGTGGTGTTTAAAAGCCTTGTTTGGGCTGTTGGTTTTTACAAGTTGAATTTTAACACTTCTTCTGATTTATTTGTTTATTTCCTGCCAGTTAGTCCTTTGCTGGAAATTAAATCAGCTCATGCTAAAATTCAAAAGGAATGACGATGATGTAATAATACTATAGTAGCCCTGTTGGAGTGGAAAAAGAGGCTGGAAAGAGGTTGTGCGTGTGTGTGTGTTTTCTGCTGGTTTCTCAAATAGCCACTGAAGTAATTTAATCAGGGTAAAATATACAGAACAGAAGGGAGGTTTTCATTTGGATTTGAATTGTTTTAAACCTCTTCTCCACACTAGGAATATAGTTTGAGAAGAGGTTTTTTTCCCCTTAACTGCTCCTTCACTAACTGCTATCAACTGGCTGTTCCTGGCTAAAAGAGATCAAAAATAAATCCATAGAGCACCTGAAAAATTTCAAAACTCTCAGCTAGATGTGGAGATAAAATGGAATACCATGTAAAGAAGCTCATGGCAAAGTCATTTCTGTATTGCTGCCAAAGAGAGGCATGAATGTGTCAGTGAAATCACCAAGAGTGATTTGAGGGTGTGTTAGCCTAGCCTCTCCAGCTTGCTTTCAGTACAAATGTCCATTGAATTCAAAAGGTTTCACCTCCACCTCTTGTTCACTTCTGTGTTTATCAGGAAAACAGAAGATTAAAACCAGCGTGCAAAAACATGCTTTCAGACACCACTCAAACCATAGCAGAGGGATAGCACTTAGATTGATATATCACTCCACAGTGCTTTATAGCACTCCTTGGGAAGTTTATGTTTTCTGAACAGTTTTTATCCCAGAGCTATAATTGCACTTAACAATGAACTTAAGGACCACCATCAGTGAGCTGTTGGACAGTATTATTTGGTCTGTTGTGTGGATGCTTGTGTGTTTAAGGGCGTGAGGACCCTTGGCGGGTGGGGTGTGTTTGGGGATTGTCATATGTGCATGCATGTTGGGTCTGGTCTCTGGGTGTTATGTGAATTTTGTTGTATATGTATACTGTGTATATTCGTACAAAGACAATAAAATATTATTATTAAAGAATCAGCATCTTGCCCCCAACAGTCTGGGTCCTCATTTTACCGACCTTGGAAGGATGGAAGGTTGAGTCAACCTTGATCTCCACCAGGATCGAACTCCAGGCTGTGGGCAGAGTTTTGTCTACCATGAGGCATTCTAACCACTGCACCACCATGACTCTATATATCAGTATGGTAAGGGGAAAAGCATGAGTTAAATATTGTTCTGTTGAGAAATGTAAACGAAAGAGAAGGACTGGGTTTCTCTGATTTGAAATTGCATTTTGCAGTTTGGTTTGGATGAAAGAGTGGGCATGGCTGAGAATCTCCATAGATTCTCCAAAGATGTTTTAGAGGACTGGAGGGTAAAACATATAAAGAACGGTTGCTGGGATTGGGTCTGCCCAGTTTAAGGAAAAGAAGGACTAGGGGTGCCCTTATAGCAGTCTTTCAATATCTGAGAGGCTACTACAAGGAAGAGGGAGTCAAGCTATTCTCCAAAGCACCAGAGGGCAGGACAAGAAGCAATGGATGGAAACTCATCCAGGAGAGAAGCAACCCTGGAACTAAGGAGAAATTTCCTGATATTTAGAACAACTTGGAACAACACTGGAACAACTTGGCTCCAGAAGTTGTGAATGTTCCAACACTGGAAGTTTGTAAGGAGAGATTGGATAACCATTTGTCTGAAGGTAAGGTTTCCTGCCTAGGCAGGGAGTTGGACTAGAAGACCTCCAAGGTCCCTTCCAACTCTCCTATTCTGTTCCGTTCCATTCCGTTCCATTCCATTCCATTCCATTCCATTCTATTTTATTCTATTCTAAACATTTGTCCAAGAATTGTTATTCTCAATATTTAAAAAAAGGACAGTTCCATTGCTTTTGAACTGAGTGCAAATCACCCCCCTTCACTTTGCTTCTGGGTCATTGGAGTTTGCTTTTTACCCTAGAACTAAGACTATTCGACACAGTGGGAGTGGAAAAGGGTTTGCAAAGAGATGTACCATTCAGTGCTTGCCACCTTATAGAAAGCCAGCTTCAGCTCTTTGAGACTTGTCTAGAAAGTCGTGTAGGTTTAATATTGGCAGATAGTCTTAGAACGG
>CM066334.1:32800241-32810241 GCA_033807585.1 Hydrophis major
AAATTGAAGAAAAAACTCAGTTAGGGTTAGGGTTAGGGTTAGGGTTAGGGTTAGGGTTAGGGTTAGGTTTAGAGTATATCTCAAAATTGAACAAAAAACTCAGTTAGGGTTAGTGTTAGGGTTAGGGTTAGGGTATATCTCAAAATTGAAGAAAAAACTCAGTTAGGGTTAGGGTTAGGGTTAGGGTTAGGGTATATCTCAAAATTGAAGAAAAAACTCAGGGTTAGGGTTAGGGTTAGGGTATATCTCAAAATTGAAGAAAAAACTCAGTTAGGGTTAGGGTTAGGGTTACGGTTAGGGTATATCTCAAAATTGAAGAAAAAACTCAGTTAGGGTTAGGGTTAGGGTTAGGGTTATGGTTAGGGTATATCTCAAAATTGAAGAAAAAACTCAGTTAGGGTTAGGGTTAGGGTTAGAGTTAGGGTTAGGGTATATCTCAAAATTGAAGAAAAAACTCAGTTAGGGTTAGGGTTAGGGTTAGGGTATATCTCAAAATTGAAGAAAAAACTCAGTTAGGGTTAGGGTTAGGGTATATCTCAAAATTGAAGAAAAAACTCAGTTAGGGTTAGGGTTAGGGTTAGGGTTAGGGTTAAGATTTATCTCAAAATTGAAGAAAAAACTCAGGGTTAGGGTTAGGGTTAGGGTTAGGGTATATCTCAAAATTGAAGAAAAAACTCAGGGTTAGGGTTAGGGTTAGGGTATATCTCAAAATTGAAGAAAAAACTCAGTTAGGGTTAGGGTTAGGGTTAGGGTTAGGGTTAGGGTATATCTCAAAATTGAAGAAAAAACTCAGTTAGGGTTAGGGTTAGGGTATATCTCAAAATTGAAGAAAAAACTCAGTTAGGGTTAGGGTTAGGGTTAGGGTTAGGGTATATCTCAAAATTGAAGAAAAAACTCAGGTTTAGGGTGAGGGTTAGGGTTAGGGTATATATCAAAATTGAAGAAAAAACTCAGTTAGGGTTAGGGTTAGGATTAGGGTTCGGGTATATCTCAAAATTGAAGAAAAAACTCAGTTAGGGTTAGGGTTAGGGTTAGGGTATATCTCAAAATTGAAGAAAAAACTCAGTTAGGGTTAGGGTTAGGGTATATCTCAAAATTGAAGAAAAAACTCAGTTAGGGTTAGGGTTAGGGTTAGGGTTAGGGTATATCTCAAAATTGAAGAAAAAACTCAGTTAGGGTTAGGGTTAGGGTTAGGGTTTATCTCAAAATTGAAGAAAAAACTCAGTTAGGGTTAGGGTTAGGGTTAGGGTAAATCTCAAAATTGAAGAAAAAACTCAGTTAGGGTTAGGGTTAGGGTTAGGGTTAGGGTTAGGGTATATCTCAAAATTGAACAAAAAACTCAGTTAGGGTTAGGGTTAGGGTTAGGGTTAGGGTATATCTCAAAATTGAAGAAAAAACTCAGGGTTAGGGTTAGGGTTAGGGTTAGGGTATATCTCAAAATTGAAGAAAAAACTCAGTTAGGGTTAGGGTTAGGATTAGGGTTCGGGTATATCTCAAAATTGAAGAAAAAACTCAGGGTTAGGGTTAGGGTTAGGGTATATCTCAAAATTGAACAAAAAACTCAGTTAGGGTTAGGGTTAGGGTATATCTCAAAATTGAAGAAAAAACTCAGTTAGGCTTAGGGTTAGGCTTAGGGTTAGGGTTAGGGTATATCTCAAAATTGAAGAAAAAACTCAGTTAGGGTTTGGGTTAAGGTTAGGGTTTGGGTTAGGGTTAGGGTTAGGGTTAGGGTTTATCTCAAAATTGAAGAAAAAACTCAGTTAGGGTTAGGGTTAGGGTTAGGGTTAGGGTTGGGGTATATCTCAAAATTGAAGAAAAAACTCAGTTAGGGTTAGGGTTAAGGTTAGGGTTTGGGTTAGGGTTAGGGTTAGGGTTTATCTCAAAATTGAAGAAAAAACTCAGTTAGGGTTAGGGTTAGGGTTAGGGTTAGGGTGTATCTCAAAATTGAAGAAAAAACTCAGTTAGGGTTAGGGTTAGGGTTAGGGTATATATCAAAATTGAAGAAAAAACAGGGTTAGGGTTAGGGTATATCTCAAAATTGAAGAAAAAACTCAGTTAGGGTTAGGGTTAGGGTTAGAGTATATCTCAAAATTGAAGAAAAAACTCAGTTAGGGTTAGGTTTAGGGTTAGGGTATATCTCAAAATTGAAGAAAAAACTCAGTTAGGGTTAGGGTTAGGGTTAGGGTTTATCTCAAAATTGAAGAAAAAACTCAGTTAGGGTTAGGGTTAGGGTTAGGGTATATCTCAAAATTGAAGAAAAAACTCAGTTAGGGTTAGGGTTAGGGTTAGGGTTAGGGTTAGGGTTAGGGTTAGGGTTAGGTTTAGGGTATATCTCAAAATTGAACAAAAAACTCAGTTAGGGTTAGTGTTAGGGTTAGGGTTAGGGTATATCTCAAAATTGAAGAAAAAACTCAGTTAGGGTTAGGGTTAGGGTTAGGGTTAGGGTATATCTCAAAATTGAAGAAAAAACTCAGGGTTAGGGTTAGGGTTAGGGTATATCTCAAAATTGAAGAAAAAACTCAGTTAGGGTTAGGGTTAGGGTTAGGGTTATGGTTAGGGTATATCTCAAAATTGAAGAAAAAACTCAGTTAGGGTTAGGGTTAGGGTTAGAGTTAGGGTTAGGGTATATCTCAAAATTGAAGAAAAAACTCAGTTAGGGTTAGGGTTAGGGTTAGGGTATATCTCAAAATTGAAGAAAAAACTCAGTTAGGGTTAGGGTTAGGGTATATCTCAAAATTGAAGAAAAAACTCAGTTAGGGTTAGGGTTAGGGTTAGGGTTAGGGTTAAGATTTATCTCAAAATTGAAGAAAAAACTCAGGGTTAGGGTTAGGGTTAGGGTTAGGGTATATCTCAAAATTGAAGAAAAAACTCAGGGTTAGGGTTAGGGTTAGGGTATATCTCAAAATTGAAGAAAAAACTCAGTTAGGGTTAGGGTTAGGGTTAGGGTTAGGGTTAGGGTTAGGGTTAGGGTTAGGGTTAGGGTATATCTCAAAATTGAAGAAAAAACTCAGTTAGGGTTAGGGTTAGGGTATATCTCAAAATTGAAGAAAAAACTCAGTTAGGGTTAGGGTTAGGGTTAGGGTTAGGGTATATCTCAAAATTGAAGAAAAAACTCAGGGTTAGGGTGAGGGTTAGGGTTAGGGTATATATCAAAATTGAAGAAAAAACTCAGTTAGGGTTAGGGTTAGGATTAGGGTTCGGGTATATCTCAAAATTGAAGAAAAAACTCAGTTAGGGTTAGGGTTAGGGTTAGGGTATATCTCAAAATTGAAGAAAAAACTCAGTTAGGGTTAGGGTTAGGGTATATCTCAAAATTGAAGAAAAAACTCAGTTAGGGTTAGGGTTAGGGTTAGGGTTAGGGTATATCTCAAAATTGAAGAAAAAACTCAGTTAGGGTTAGGGTTAGGGTTAGGGTTTATCTCAAAATTGAAGAAAAAACTCAGTTAGGGTTAGGGTTAGGGTTAGGGTAAATCTCAAAATTGAAGAAAAAACTCAGTTAGGGTTAGGGTTAGGGTTAGGGTTAGGGTTAGGGTATATCTCAAAATTGAAGAAAAAACTCAGTTAGGGTTAGGGTTAGGGTTAGGGTTAGGGTTAGGGTTAGGGTTAGGGTTAGGGTTAGGGTTAGGGTTAGGGTTAGGGTTAGGGTATATCTCAAAATTGAAGAAAAAACTCAGGGTTAGGGTTAGGGTTAGGGTTAGGGTTAGGGTATATCTCAAAATTGAAGAAAAAACTCAGTTAGGGTTAGGGTTAGGGTTAGGGTATATCTCAAAATTGAAGAAAAAACTCAGTTAGGGTTAGGGTTAGGGTTAGGGTTAAGGTTAGGGTATATCTCAAAATTGAAGAAAAAACTCAGTTAGGGTTAGGGTTAGGGTTAGGGTATATCTCAAAATTGAAGAAAAAACTCAGTTAGGGTTAGGGTTAGGGTTAGGGTTTATCTCAAAATTGAAGAAAAAACTCAGTTAGGGTTAGGGTTAGGGTTAGGGTTAGGGTATATCTCAAAATTGAAGAAAAAACTCAGTTAGGGTTAGGGTTAGGGTTAGGGTTAGGGTTAGGGTTAGGGTTAGGGTTAGGGTTAGGTTTAGGGTATATCTCAAAATTGAACAAAAAACTCAGTTAGGGTTAGTGTTAGGGTTAGGGTTAGGGTATATCTCAAAATTGAAGAAAAAACTCAGTTAGGGTTAGGGTTAGGGTTAGGGTATATCTCAAAATTGAAGAAAAAACTCAGGGTTAGGGTTAGGGTTAGGGTATATCTCAAAATTGAAGAAAAAACTCAGTTAGGGTTAGGGTTAGGGTTAGGGTTAGGGTTAGGGTATATCTCAAAATTGAAGAAAAAACTCAGTTAGGGTTAGGGTTAGGGTTAGGGTTAGGGTTATGGTTAGGGTATATCTCAAAATTGAAGAAATAACTCAGTTAGGGTTAGGGTTAGGGTTAGAGTTAGGGTTAGGGTATATCTCAAAATTGAAGAAAAAACTCAGTTAGGGTTAGGGTTAGGGTTAGGGTATATCTCAAAATTGAAGAAAAAACTCAGTTAGGGTTAGGGTTAGGGTATATCTCAAAATTGAAGAAAAAACTCAGTTAGGGTTAGGGTTAGGGTTAGGGTTTATCTCAAAATTGAAGAAAAAACTCAGTTAGGGTTAGGGTTAGGGTTAGGGTTAGGGTATATCTCAAAATTGAAGAAAAAACTCAGTTAGGGTTAGGGTTAGGGTTAGGGTTAGGGTTAGGGTTAGGGTTAGGGTTAGGGTTAGGGTTAGGGTTAGGGTTAGGTTTAGGGTATATCTCAAAATTGAACAAAAAACTCAGTTAGGGTTAGTGTTAGGGTTAGGGTTAGGGTATATCTCAAAATTGAAGAAAAAACTCAGTTAGGGTTAGGGTTAGGGTTAGGGTATATCTCAAAATTGAAGAAAAAACTCAGGGTTAGGGTTAGGGTTGGGGTATATCTCAAAATTGAAGAAAAAACTCAGTTAGGGTTAGGGTTAGGGTTAGGGTTAGGGTTAGGGTTAGGGTTATGGTTAGGGTATATCTCAAAATTGAAGAAAAAACTCAGTTAGGGTTAGGGTTAGGGTTAGAGTTAGGGTTAGGGTATATCTCAAAATTGAAGAAAAAACTCAGTTAGGGTTAGGGTTAGGGTTAGGGTATATCTCAAAATTGAAGAAAAAACTCAGTTAGGGTTAGGGTTAGGGTATATCTCAAAATTGAAGAAAAAACTCAGTTAGGGTTAGGGTTAGGGTTAGGGTTAGGGTTAAGATTTATCTCAAAATTGAAGAAAAAACTCAGGGTTAGGGTTAGGGTTAGGGTTAGGGTATATCTCAAAATTGAAGAAAAAACTCAGGGTTAGGGTTAGGGTTAGGGTATATCTCAAAATTGAAGAAAAAACTCAGTTAGGGTTAGGGTTAGGGTTAGGGTTAGGGTTAGGGTTAGGGTATATCTCAAAATTGAAGAAAAAACTCAGTTAGGGTTAGGGTTAGGGTATATCTCAAAATTGAAGAAAAAACTCAGTTAGGGTTAGGGTTAGGGTTAGGGTTAGGGTATATCTCAAAATTGAAGAAAAAACTCAGGGTTAGGGTTAGGGTTAGGGTTAGGGTATATCTCAAAATTGAAGAAAAAACTCAGTTAGGGTTAGGGTTAGGATTAGGGTTCGGGTATATCTCAAAATTGAAGAAAAAACTCAGTTAGGGTTAGGGTTAGGGTTAGGGTATATCTCAAAATTGAAGAAAAAACTCAGTTAGGGTTAGGGTTAGGGTATATCTCAAAATTGAAGAAAAAACTCAGTTAGGGTTAGGGTTAGGGTTAGGGTTAGGGTATATCTCAAAATTGAAGAAAAAACTCAGTTAGGGTTAGGGTTAGGGTTAGGGTTTATCTCAAAATTGAAGAAAAAACTCAGTTAGGGTTAGGGTTAGGGTTAGGGTAAATCTCAAAATTGAAGAAAAAACTCAGTTAGGGTTAGGGTTAGGGTTAGTGTTAGGGTTAGGGTATATCTCAAAATTGAAGAAAAAACTCAGTTAGGGTTAGGGTTAGGGTTAGGGTTAGGGTATATCTCAAAATTGAAGAAAAAACTCAGGGTTAGGGTTAGGGTTAGGGTTAGGGTATATCTCAAAATTGAAGAAAAAACTCAGTTAGGGTTAGGGTTAGGATTAGGGTTCGGGTATATCTCAAAATTGAAGAAAAAACTCAGGGTTAGGGTTAGGGTTAGGGTATATCTCAAAATTGAACAAAAAACTCAGTTAGGGTTAGGGTTAGGGTGTATCTCAAAATTGAAGAAAAAACTCAGTTAGGCTTAGGGTTAGGCTTAGGGTTAGGGTTAGGGTATATCTCAAAATTGAAGAAAAAACTCAGTTAGGGTTAGGGTTAAGGTTAGGGTTTGGGTTAGGGTTAGGGTTAGGGTTAGGGTTTATCTCAAAATTGAAGAAAAAACTCAGTTAGGGTTAGGGTTAGGGTTAGGGTTAGGGTTGGGGTATATCTCAAAATTGAAGAAAAAACTCAGTTAGGGTTAGGGTTAAGGTTAGGGTTTGGGTTAGGGTTAGGGTTAGGGTTAGGGTTTATCTCAAAATTGAAGAAAAAACTCAGTTAGGGTTAGGGTTAGGGTTAGGGTTAGGGTGTATCTCAAAATTGAAGAAAAAACTCAGTTAGGGTTAGGGTTAGGGTTAGGGTATATATCAAAATTGAAGAAAAAACAGGGTTAGGGTTAGGGTATATCTCAAAATTGAAGAAAAAACTCAGTTAGGGTTAGGGTTAGGGTTAGAGTATATCTCAAAATTGAAGAAAAAACTCAGTTAGGGTTAGGGTTAGGGTTAGGGTATATCTCAAAATTGAAGAAAAAACTCAGTTAGGGTTAGGGTTAGGGTTAGGGTTTATCTCAAAATTGAAGAAAAAACTCAGTTAGGGTTAGGGTTAGGGTTAGGGTTAGGGTATATCTCAAAATTGAAGAAAAAACTCAGTTAGGGTTAGGGTTAGGGTTAGGGTTAGGGTTAGGGTTAGGGTTAGGGTTAGGGTTAGGGTTAGGTTTAGGGTATATCTCAAAATTGAACAAAAAACTCAGTTAGGGTTAGTGTTAGGGTTAGGGTTAGGGTATATCTCAAAATTGAAGAAAAAACTCAGTTAGGGTTAGGGTTAGGGTTAGGGTTAGGGTATATCTCAAAATTGAAGAAAAAACTCAGGGTTAGGGTTAGGGTTAGGGTATATCTCAAAATTGAAGAAAAAACTCAGTTAGGGTTAGGGTTAGGGTTAGGGTTATGGTTAGGGTATATCTCAAAATTGAAGAAAAAACTCAGTTAGGGTTAGGGTTAGGGTTAGAGTTAGGGTTAGGGTATATCTCAAAATTGAAGAAAAAACTCAGTTAGGGTTAGGGTTAGGGTTAGGGTATATCTCAAAATTGAAGAAAAAACTCAGTTAGGGTTAGGGTTAGGGTATATCTCAAAATTGAAGAAAAAACTCAGTTAGGGTTAGGGTTAGGGTTAGGGTTAGGGTTAAGATTTATCTCAAAATTGAAGAAAAAACTCAGGGTTAGGGTTAGGGTTAGGGTATATCTCAAAATTGAAGAAAAAACTCAGGGTTAGGGTTAGGGTTAGGGTATATCTCAAAATTGAAGAAAAAACTCAGTTAGGGTTAGGGTTAGGGTTAGGGTTAGGGTTAGGGTTAGGGTATATCTCAAAATTGAAGAAAAAACTCAGTTAGGGTTAGGGTTAGGGTATATCTCAAAATTGAAGAAAAAACTCAGTTAGGGTTAGGGTTAGGGTTAGGGTTAGGGTATATCTCAAAATTGAAGAAAAAACTCAGGGTTAGGGTGAGGGTTAGGGTTAGGGTATATATCAAAATTGAAGAAAAAACTCAGTTAGGGTTAGGGTTAGGATTAGGGTTCGGGTATATCTCAAAATTGAAGAAAAAACTCAGTTAGGGTTAGGGTTAGGGTTAGGGTATATCTCAAAATTGAAGAAAAAACTCAGTTAGGGTTAGGGTTAGGGTATATCTCAAAATTGAAGAAAAAACTCAGTTAGGGTTAGGGTTAGGGTTAGGGTTAGGGTATATCTCAAAATTGAAGAAAAAACTCAGTTAGGGTTAGGGTTAGGGTTAGGGTTTATCTCAAAATTGAAGAAAAAACTCAGTTAGGGTTAGGGTTAGGGTTAGGGTAAATCTCAAAATTGAAGAAAAAACTCAGTTAGGGTTAGGGTTAGGGTTAGGGTTAGGGTTAGGGTATATCTCAAAATTGAAGAAAAAACTCAGTTAGGGTTAGGGTTAGGGTTAGGGTTAGGGTTAGGGTTAGGGTTAGGGTTAGGGTTAGGGTTAGGGTTAGGGTTAGGGTTAGGGTTAGGGTTAGGGTTAGGGTATATCTCAAAATTGAAGAAAAAACTCAGGGTTAGGGTTAGGGTTAGGGTTAGGGTTAGGGTATATCTCAAAATTGAAGAAAAAACTCAGGGTTAGGGTTAGGGTTAGGGTATATCTCAAAATTGAAGAAAAAACTCAGTTAGGGTTAGGGTTAGGGTTACGGTTAGGGTATATCTCAAAATTGAAGAAAAAACTCAGTTAGGGTTAGGGTTAGGGTTAGGGTTATGGTTAGGGTATATCTCAAAATTGAAGAAAAAACTCAGTTAGGGTTAGGGTTAGGGTTAGAGTTAGGGTTAGGGTATATCTCAAAATTGAAGAAAAAACTCAGTTAGGGTTAGGGTTAGGGTTAGGGTATATCTCAAAATTGAAGAAAAAACTCAGTTAGGGTTAGGGTTAGGGTATATCTCAAAATTGAAGAAAAAACTCAGTTAGGGTTAGGGTTAGGGTTAGGGTTAGGGTTAAGATTTATCTCAAAATTGAAGAAAAAACTCAGGGTTAGGGTTAGGGTTAGGGTTAGGGTATATCTCAAAATTGAAGAAAAAACTCAGGGTTAGGGTTAGGGTTAGGGTATATCTCAAAATTGAAGAAAAAACTCAGTTAGGGTTAGGGTTAGGGTTAGGGTTAGGGTTAGGGTATATCTCAAAATTGAAGAAAAAACTCAGTTAGGGTTAGGGTTAGGGTATATCTCAAAATTGAAGAAAAAACTCAGTTAGGGTTAGGGTTAGGGTTAGGGTTAGGGTATATCTCAAAATTGAAGAAAAAACTCAGGTTTAGGGTGAGGGTTAGGGTTAGGGTATATATCAAAATTGAAGAAAAAACTCAGTTAGGGTTAGGGTTAGGATTAGGGTTCGGGTATATCTCAAAATTGAAGAAAAAACTCAGTTAGGGTTAGGGTTAGGGTTAGGGTATATCTCAAAATTGAAGAAAAAACTCAGTTAGGGTTAGGGTTAGGGTATATCTCAAAATTGAAGAAAAAACTCAGTTAGGGTTAGGGTTAGGGTTAGGGTTAGGGTATATCTCAAAATTGAAGAAAAAACTCAGTTAGGGTTAGGGTTAGGGTTAGGGTTTATCTCAAAATTGAAGAAAAAACTCAGTTAGGGTTAGGGTTAGGGTTAGGGTAAATCTCAAAATTGAAGAAAAAACTCAGTTAGGGTTAGGGTTAGGGTTAGGGTTAGGGTTAGGGTATATCTCAAAATTGAACAAAAAACTCAGTTAGGGTTAGGGTTAGGGTTAGGGTTAGGGTATATCTCAAAATTGAAGAAAAAACTCAGGGTTAGGGTTAGGGTTAGGGTTAGGGTATATCTCAAAATTGAAGAAAAAACTCAGTTAGGGTTAGGGTTAGGATTAGGGTTCGGGTATATCTCAAAATTGAAGAAAAAACTCAGGGTTAGGGTTAGGTTTAGGGTATATCTCAAAATTGAACAAAAAACTCAGTTAGGGTTAGGGTTAGGGTATATCTCAAAATTGAAGAAAAAACTCAGTTAGGCTTAGGGTTAGGCTTAGGGTTAGGGTTAGGGTATATCTCAAAATTGAAGAAAAAACTCAGTTAGGGTTTGGGTTAAGGTTAGGGTTTGGGTTAGGGTTAGGGTTAGGGTTAGGGTTTATCTCAAAATTGAAGAAAAAACTCAGTTAGGGTTAGGGTTAGGGTTAGGGTTAGGGTTGGGGTATATCTCAAAATTGA
>CM066334.1:32815241-32826454 GCA_033807585.1 Hydrophis major
AGGGTTAGGGTTAGGGTATATCTCAAAATTGAAGAAAAAACTCAGTTAGGGTTAGGGTTAGGGTTAGGGTTAGGGTTAGGGTTAGGGTTAGGGTTAGGGTTAGGGTTAGGGTTAGGTTTAGGGTATATCTCAAAATTGAACAAAAAACTCAGTTAGGGTTAGTGTTAGGGTTAGGGTTAGGGTATATCTCAAAATTGAAGAAAAAACTCAGTTAGGGTTAGGGTTAGGGTTAGGGTTAGGGTATATCTCAAAATTGAAGAAAAAACTCAGGGTTAGGGTTAGGGTTAGGGTATATCTCAAAATTGAAGAAAAAACTCAGTTAGGGTTAGGGTTAGGGTTAGGGTTATGGTTAGGGTATATCTCAAAATTGAAGAAAAACTCAGTTAGGGTTAGGGTTAGGGTTAGAGTTAGGGTTAGGGTATATCTCAAAATTGAAGAAAAAACTCAGTTAGGGTTAGGGTTAGGGTTAGGGTATATCTCAAAATTGAAGAAAAAACTCAGTTAGGGTTAGGGTTAGGGTATATCTCAAAATTGAAGAAAAAACTCAGTTAGGGTTAGGGTTAGGGTTAGGGTTAGGGTTAAGATTTATCTCAAAATTGAAGAAAAAACTCAGGGTTAGGGTTAGGGTTAGGGTATATCTCAAAATTGAAGAAAAAACTCAGGGTTAGGGTTAGGGTTAGGGTATATCTCAAAATTGAAGAAAAAACTCAGTTAGGGTTAGGGTTAGGGTTAGGGTTAGGGTTAGGGTTAGGGTATATCTCAAAATTGAAGAAAAAACTCAGTTAGGGTTAGGGTTAGGGTATATCTCAAAATTGAAGAAAAAACTCAGTTAGGGTTAGGGTTAGGGTTAGGGTTAGGGTATATCTCAAAATTGAAGAAAAAACTCAGGGTTAGGGTGAGGGTTAGGGTTAGGGTATATATCAAAATTGAAGAAAAAACTCAGTTAGGGTTAGGGTTAGGATTAGGGTTCGGGTATATCTCAAAATTGAAGAAAAAACTCAGTTAGGGTTAGGGTTAGGGTTAGGGTATATCTCAAAATTGAAGAAAAAACTCACAGTTAGGGTTAGGGTTAGGGTATATCTCAAAATTGAAGAAAAAACTCAGTTAGGGTTAGGGTTAGGGTTAGGGTTAGGGTATATCTCAAAATTGAAGAAAAAACTCAGTTAGGGTTAGGGTTAGGGTTAGGGTTTATCTCAAATTGAAGAAAAAACTCAGTTAGGGTTAGGGTTAGGGTTAGGGTAAATCTCAAAATTGAAGAAAAAACTCAGTTAGGGTTAGGGTTAGGGTTAGGGTTAGGGTTAGGGTATATCTCAAAATTGAAGAAAAAACTCAGTTAGGGTTAGGGTTAGGGTTAGGGTTAGGGTTAGGGTTAGGGTTAGGGTTAGGGTTAGGGTTAGGGTTAGGGTATATCTCAAAATTGAAGAAAAACTCAGGGTTAGGGTTAGGGTTAGGGTTAGGGTTAGGGTATATCTCAAAATTGAAGAAAAAACTCAGTTAGGGTTAGGGTTAGGGTTAGGGTATATCTCAAAATTGAAGAAAAAACTCAGTTAGGGTTAGGGTTAGGGTTAGGGTTAAGGTTAGGGTATATCTCAAAATTGAAGAAAAAACTCAGTTAGGGTTAGGGTTAGGGTTAGGGTATATCTCAAAATTGAAGAAAAAACTCAGTTAGGGTTAGGGTTAGGGTTAGGGTTTATCTCAAAATTGAAGAAAAAACTCAGTTAGGGTTAGGGTTAGGGTTAGGGTTAGGGTATATCTCAAAATTGAAGAAAAACTCAGTTAGGGTTAGGGTTAGGGTTAGGGTTAGGGTTAGGGTTAGGGTTAGGGTTAGGGTTAGGGTTAGGTTTAGGGTATATCTCAAAATTGAACAAAAAACTCAGTTAGGGTTAGTGTTAGGGTTAGGGTTAGGGTATATCTCAAAATTGAAGAAAAAACTCAGTTAGGGTTAGGGTTAGGGTTAGGGTATATCTCAAAATTGAAGAAAAAACTCAGGGTTAGGGTTAGGGTTAGGGTATATCTCAAAATTGAAGAAAAAACTCAGTTAGGGTTAGGGTTAGGGTTAGGGTTAGGGTATATCTCAAAATTGAAGAAAAAACTCAGTTAGGGTTAGGGTTAGGGTTAGGGTTAGGGTTATGGTTAGGGTATATCTCAAAATTGAAGAAATAACTCAGTTAGGGTTAGGGTTAGGGTTAGAGTTAGGGTTAGGGTATATCTCAAAATTGAAGAAAAAACTCAGTTAGGGTTAGGGTTAGGGTTAGGGTATATCTCAAAATTGAAGAAAAAACTCAGTTAGGGTTAGGGTTAGGGTATATCTCAAAATTGAAGAAAAAACTCAGTTAGGGTTAGGGTTAGGGTTACGGTTTATCTCAAAATTGAAGAAAAAACTCAGTTAGGGTTAGGGTTAGGGTTAGGGTTAAGGTTAGGGTATATCTCAAATTGAAGAAAAAACTCAGTTAGGGTTAGGGTTAGGGTATATCTCAAAATTGAAGAAAAAACTCAGTTAGGGTTAGGGTTAGGGTTAGGGTTTATCTCAAAATTGAAGAAAAAACTCAGTTAGGGTTAGGGTTAGGGTTAGGGTTAGGGTATATCTCAAAATTGAAGAAAAAACTCAGTTAGGGTTAGGGTTAGGGTTAGGGTTAGGGTTAGGGTTAGGGTTAGGGTTAGGGTTAGGTTTAGGGTATATCTCAAAATTGAACAAAAAACTCAGTTAGGGTTAGTGTTAGGGTTAGGGTTAGGGTATATCTCAAAATTGAAGAAAAAACTCAGTTAGGGTTAGGGTTAGGGTTAGGGTATATCTCAAAATTGAAGAAAAAACTCAGGGTTAGGGTTAGGGTTAGGGTATATCTCAAAATTGAAGAAAAAACTCAGTTAGGGTTAGGGTTAGGGTTAGGGTATATCTCAAAATTGAAGAAAAAACTCAGTTAGGGTTAGGGTTAGGGTATATCTCAAAATTGAAGAAAAAACTCAGTTAGGGTTAGGGTTAGGGTTAGGGTTAGGGTTAAGATTTATCTCAAAATTGAAGAAAAAACTCAGGGTTAGGGTTAGGGTTAGGGTTAGGGTATATCTCAAAATTGAAGAAAAAACTCAGGTTAGGGTTAGGGTTAGGGTATATCTCAAATTGAAGAAAAAACTCAGTTAGGGTTAGGGTTAGGGTTAGGGTTAGGGTTAGGGTTAGGGTATATCTCAAAATTGAAGAAAAAACTCAGTTAGGGTTAGGGTTAGGGTATATCTCAAAATTGAAGAAAAAACTCAGTTAGGGTTAGGGTTAGGGTTAGGGTTAGGGTATATCTCAAAATTGAAGAAAAAACTCAGGTTAGGGTTAGGGTTAGGGTTAGGGTATATCTCAAAATTGAAGAAAAAACTCAGTTAGGGTTAGGGTTAGGATTAGGGTTCGGGTATATCTCAAAATTGAAGAAAAAACTCAGTTAGGGTTAGGGTTAGGGTTAGGGTATATCTCAAAATTGAAGAAAAAACTCAGTTAGGGTTAGGGTTAGGGTATATCTCAAAATTGAAGAAAAAACTCAAGTTAGGGTTAGGGTTAGGGTTAGGGTTAGGGTATATCTCAAAATTGAAGAAAAAACTCAGTTAGGGTTAGGGTTAGGGTTAGGGTTTATCTCAAAATTGAAGAAAAAACTCAGTTAGGGTTAGGGTTAGGGTTAGGGTAAATCTCAAAATTGAAGAAAAAACTCAGTTAGGGTTAGGGTTAGGGTTAGGGTTAGGGTTAGGGTATATCTCAAAATTGAAGAAAAAACTCAGCAGTTAGGGTTAGGGTTAGGGTTAGGGTTAGGGTATATCTCAAAATTGAAGAAAAAACTCAGGGTTAGGGTTAGGGTTAGGGTTAGGGTATATCTCAAAATTGAAGAAAAAACTCAGTTAGGGTTAGGGTTAGGATTAGGGTTCGGGTATATCTCAAAATTGAAGAAAAAACTCAGGGTTAGGGTTAGGGTTAGGGTATATCTCAAAATTGAACAAAAAACTCAGTTAGGGTTAGGGTTAGGGTATATCTCAAAATTGAAGAAAAAACTCAGTTAGGCTTAGGGTTAGGCTTAGGGTTAGGGTTAGGGTATATCTCAAAATTGAAGAAAAAACTCAGTTAGGGTTAGGGTTAAGGTTAGGGTTTGGGTTAGGGTTAGGGTTAGGGTTAGGGTTTATCTCAAAATTGAAGAAAAAACTCAGTTAGGGTTAGGGTTAGGGTTAGGGTTAGGGTTGGGGTATATCTCAAAATTGAAGAAAAAACTCAGTTAGGGTTAGGGTTAAGGTTAGGGTTTGGGTTAGGGTTAGGGTTAGGGTTAGGGTTTATCTCAAAATTGAAGAAAAAACTCAGTTAGTGTTAGGGTTAGGGTTAGGGTTAGGGTGTATCTCAAAATTGAAGAAAAAACTCAGTTAGGGTTAGGGTTAGGGTTAGGGTATATATCAAAATTGAAGAAAAAACAGGGTTAGGGTTAGGGTATATCTCAAAATTGAAGAAAAAACTCAGTTAGGGTTAGGGTTAGGGTTAGAGTATATCTCAAAATTGAAGAAAAAACTCAGTTAGGGTTAGGGTTAGGGTTAGGGTATATCTCAAAATTGAAGAAAAAACTCAGTTAGGGTTAGGGTTAGGGTTAGGGTTTATCTCAAAATTGAAGAAAAAACTCAGTTAGGGTTAGGGTTAGGGTTAGGGTTAGGGTATATCTCAAAATTGAAGAAAAAACTCAGTTAGGGTTAGGGTTAGGGTTAGGGTTAGGGTTAGGGTTAGGGTTAGGGTTAGGTTTAGGGTATATCTCAAAATTGAACAAAAAACTCAGTTAGGGTTAGGGTTAGGGTTAGGGTATATCTCAAAATTGAAGAAAAAACTCAGTTAGGGTTAGGGTTAGGGTTAGGGTTAGGGTATATCTCAAAATTGAAGAAAAAACTCAGGGTTAGGGTTAGGGTTAGGGTATATCTCAAAATTGAAGAAAAAACTCAGTTAGGGTTAGGGTTAGGGTTAGGGTTATGGTTAGGGTATATCTCAAAATTGAAGAAAAAACTCAGTTAGGGTTAGGGTTAGGGTTAGAGTTAGGGTTAGGGTATATCTCAAAATTGAAGAAAAAACTCAGTTAGGGTTAGGGTTAGGGTTAGGGTATATCTCAAAATTGAAGAAAAAACTCAGTTAGGGTTAGGGTTAGGGTATATCTCAAAATTGAAGAAAAAACTCAGTTAGGGTTAGGGTTAGGGTTAGGGTTAGGGTTAAGATTTATCTCAAAATTGAAGAAAAAACTCAGGTTTAGGGTTAGGGTTAGGGTTAGGGTATATCTCAAAATTGAAGAAAAAACTCAGGGTTAGGGTTAGGGTTAGGGTATATCTCAAAATTGAAGAAAAAACTCAGTTAGGGTTAGGGTTAGGGTTAGGGTTAGGGTATATCTCAAAATTGAAGAAAAAACTCAGTTAGGGTTAGGGTTAGGGTATATCTCAAAATTGAAGAAAAAACTCAGTTAGGGTTAGGGTTAGGGTTAGGGTTAGGGTATATCTCAAAATTGAAGAAAAAACTCAGGGTTAGGGTGAGGGTTAGGGTTAGGGTATATATCAAAATTGAAGAAAAAACTCAGTTAGGGTTAGGGTTAGGATTAGGGTTCGGGTATATCTCAAAATTGAAGAAAAAACTCAGTTAGGGTTAGGGTTAGGGTTAGGGTATATCTCAAAATTGAAGAAAAAACTCAGTTAGGGTTAGGGTTAGGGTATATCTCAAAATTGAAGAAAAAACTCAGTTAGGGTTAGGGTTAGGGTTAGGGTTAGGGTATATCTCAAAATTGAAGAAAAAACTCAGTTAGGGTTAGGGTTAGGGTTAGGGTTTATCTCAAAATTGAAGAAAAAACTCAGTTAGGGTTAGGGTTAGGGTTAGGGTAAATCTCAAAATTGAAGAAAAAACTCAGTTAGGGTTAGGGTTAGGGTTAGGGTTAGGGTTAGGGTATATCTCAAAATTGAAGAAAAAACTCAGTTAGGGTTAGGGTTAGGGTTAGGGTTAGGGTTAGGGTTAGGGTTAGGGTTAGGGTTAGGGTTAGGGTATATCTCAAAATTGAAGAAAAAACTCAGGGTTAGGGTTAGGGTTAGGGTTAGGGTTAGGGTATATCTCAAAATTGAAGAAAAAACTCAGTTAGGGTTAGGGTTAGGGTTAGGGTATATCTCAAAATTGAAGAAAAAACTCAGTTAGGGTTAGGGTTAGGGTTAGGGTTAAGGTTAGGGTATATCTCAAAATTGAAGAAAAAACTCAGTTAGGGTTAGGGTTAGGGTTAGGGTATATCTCAAAATTGAAGAAAAAACTCAGTTAGGGTTAGGGGTTAGGGTTTATCTCAAAATTGAAGAAAAAACTCAGTTAGGGTTAGGGTTAGGGTTAGGGTTTATCTCAAAATTGAAGAAAAAACTCAGTTAGGGTTAGGGTTAGGGTTAGGGTAAATCTCAAAATTGAAGAAAAAACTCAGTTAGGGTTAGGGTTAGGGTTAGGGTTAGGGTTAGGGTATATCTCAAAATTGAAGAAAAAACTCAGTTAGGGTTAGGGTTAGGGTTAGGGTTAGGGTATATCTCAAAATTGAAGAAAAAACTCAGGGTTAGGGTTAGGGTTAGGGTTAGGGTATATCTCAAAATTGAAGAAAAAACTCAGTTAGGGTTAGGGTTAGGATTAGGGTTCGGGTATATCTCAAAATTGAAGAAAAAACTCAGGGTTAGGGTTAGGGTTAGGGTATATCTCAAAATTGAAGAAAAAACTCAGTTAGGGTTAGGGTTAGGGTATATCTCAAAATTGAAGAAAAAACTCAGTTAGGCTTAGGGTTAGGCTTAGGGTTAGGGTTAGGGTATATCTCAAAATTGAAGAAAAAACTCAGTTAGGGTTAGGGTTAGGGTTAGGGTTAGGGTTAGGGTTAGGGTTAGGGTATATCTCAAAATTGAAGAAAAAACTCAGGGTTAGGGTTAGGGTTAGGGTTAGGGTATATCTCAAAATTGAAGAAAAAACTCAGTTAGGGTTAGGGTTAGGGTTAGGGTATATCTCAAAATTGAAGAAAAAACTCAGTTAGGGTTAGGGTTAGGGTTAGGGTATATCTCAAAATTGAAGAAAAAACTCAGTTAGGGTTAGGGTTAGGGTTAGGGTTAGGGTATATCTCAAAATTGAAGAAAAAACTCAGTTAGGGTTAGGGTTAGGGTTAGGGTTTATCTCAAAATTGAAGAAAAAACTCAGTTAGGGTTAGGGTTAGGGTTAGGGTAAATCTCAAAATTGAAGAAAAAACTCAGTTAGGGTTAGGGTTAGGGTTAGGGTTAGGGTTAGGGTATATCTCAAAATTGAAGAAAAAACTCGGTTAGGGTTAGGGTTAGGGTTAGGGTTAGGGTTAGGGTTAGGGTTAGGGTTAGGGTTAGGGTTAGGGTTAGGGTTAGGGTATATCTCAAAATTGAAGAAAAAACTCAGGGTTAGGGTTAGGGTTAGGGTTAGGGTTAGGGTATATCTCAAAATTGAAGAAAAAACTCAGTTAGGGTTAGGGTTAGGGTTAGGGTTAGGGTATATCTCAAAATTGAAGAAAAAACTCAGTTAGGGTTAGGGTTAGGGTTAGGGTTAGGGTTATGGTTAGGGTATATCTCAAAATTGAAGAAAAAACTCAGTTAGGGTTAGGGTTAGGGTTAGGGTATATCTCAAAATTGAAGAAAAAACTCAGTTAGGGTTAGGGTTAGGGTATATCTCAAAATTGAAGAAAAAACTCAGTTAGGGTTAGGGTTAGGGTTAGGGTTAGGGTTAAGATTTATCTCAAAATTGAAGAAAAAACTCAGGGTTAGGGTTAGGGTTAGGGTTAGGGTATATCTCAAAATTGAAGAAAAAACTCAGGGTTAGGGTTAGGGTTAGGGTATATCTCAAAATTGAAGAAAAAACTCAGTTAGGGTTAGGGTTAGGGTTAGGGTTAGGGTTAGGGTTAGGGTTAGGGTATATCTCAAAATTGAAGAAAAAACTCAGTTAGGGTTAGGGTTAGGGTATATCTCAAAATTGAAGAAAAAACTCAGTTAGGGTTAGGGTTAGGGTTAGGGTTAGGGTATATCTCAAAATTGAAGAAAAAACTCAGGGTTAGGGTTAGGGTTAGGGTTAGGGTATATCTCAAAATTGAAGAAAAAACTCAGTTAGGGTTAGGGTTAGGATTAGGGTTCGGGTATATCTCAAAATTGAAGAAAAAACTCAGGGTTAGGGTTAGGGTTAGGGTATATCTCAAAATTGAACAAAAAACTCAGTTAGGGTTAGGGTTAGGGTATATCTCAAAATTGAAGAAAAAACTCAGTTAGGCTTAGGGTTAGGCTTAGGGTTAGGGTTAGGGTATATCTCAAAATTGAAGAAAAAACTCAGTTAGGGTTAGGGTTAAGGTTAGGGTTTGGGTTAGGGTTAGGGTTAGGGTTAGGGTTTATCTCAAAATTGAAGAAAAAACTCAGTTAGGGTTAGGGTTAGGGTTAGGGTTAGGGTTGGGGTATATCTCAAAATTGAAGAAAAAACTCAGTTAGGGTTAGGGTTAAGGTTAGGGTTTGGGTTAGGGTTAGGGTTAGGGTTAGGGTTTATCTCAAAATTGAAGAAAAAACTCAGTTAGGGTTAGGGTTAGGGTTAGGGTTAGGGTGTATCTCAAAATTGAAGAAAAAACTCAGTTAGGGTTAGGGTTAGGGTTAGGGTATATATCAAAATTGAAGAAAAAACAGGGTTAGGGTTAGGGTATATCTCAAAATTGAAGAAAAAACTCAGTTAGGGGTTAGGGTTAGGGTTAGAGTATATCTCAAAATTGAAGAAAAAACTCAGTTAGGGTTAGGGTTAGGGTTAGGGTTAGGGTATATCTCAAAATTGAAGAAAAAACTCAGTTAGGGTTAGGGTTAGGGTGTATCTCAAAATTGAAGAAAAAACTCAGTTAGGGTTAGGGTTAGGGTATATCTCAAAATTGAAGAAAAAACTCAGTTAGGGTTAGGGTTAGGGTTACGGTTTATCTCAAAATTGAAGAAAAAACTCAGTTAGGGTTAGGGTTAGGGTTAGGGTTAGGGTATGTCTCAAAATTGAAGAAAAAACTCAGTTAGGTTTAGGGTTAGGGTTAGGGTTAGGGTATATCTCAAAATTGAAGAAAAAACTCAGTTAGGGTTAGGGTTAGGGTTAGGGTATATCTCAAAATTGAAGAAAAAACTCAGTTAGGGTTAGGGTTAGGGTTAGGGTTTGGGTTAGGGTTAGGGTTAGGGTATATCTCAAAATTGAACAAAAACTCAGTTAGGGTTAGGGTTAGAGTTAGGGTTAGGGTTAGGGTATATCTCAAAATTGAAGAAAAAACTCAGTTAGGGTTAGGGTTAGGGTTAGGGTTTGGGTTAGGGTTAGGGTTAGGGTATATCTCAAAATTGAACAAAAAACTCAGTTAGGGTTAGGGTTAGAGTTAGGGTTAGGGTTAGGGTATATCTCAAAATTGAAGAAAAAACTCAGTTAGGGTTAGGGTTAGGGTTCGGGTTAGGGTTAGGGTATATCTCAAAATTGAAGAAAAAACTCAGTTAGGGTTAGGGTTAGGGTTAGGGGTTTATCTCAAAATTGAAGAAAAAACTCAGTTAGGGTTAGGGTTAGGGTTAGGGTAAATCTCAAAATTGAAGAAAAAACTCAGTTAGGGTTAGGGTTAGGGTTAGGGTTAGGGTTAGGGTATATCTCAAAATTGAAGAAAAAACTCAGTTAGGGTTAGGGTTAGGGTTAGGGTTAGGGTTAGGGTTAGGGTTAGGGTATATCTCAAAATTGAAGAAAAAACTCAGGTTAGGGTTAGGGTTAGGGTTAGGGTATATCTCAAAATTGAAGAAAAAACTCAGTTAGGGTTAGGGTTAGGGTTAGGGTATATCTCAAAATTGAAGAAAAAACTCAGTTAGGGTTAGGGTTAGGGTTAGGGTATATCTCAAAATTGAAGAAAAAACTCAGTTAGGGTTAGGGTTAGGGTTAGGTTAGGGTATATCTCAAAATTGAAGAAAAAACTCAGTTAGGGGGTTAGGGTTAGGGTTAGGGTTAGGGTATATCTCAAAATTGAAGAAAAAACTCAGTTAGGGTTAGGGTTAGGGTTAGGGTTATATCTCAAAATTGAAGAAAAAACTCAGTTAGGGTTAGGGTTAGGGTTAGGGTTAGGGTTAGGAAATTGAAGAAAAAACTCGGTTAGGGTTAGGGTTAGGGTTAGGGTTAGGGTTAGGGTTAGGGTTAGGGTTAGGGTTAGGGTTAGGGTTAGGGTTAGGGTTAGGGTATATCTCAAAATTGAAGAAAAAACTCAGGGTTAGGGTTAGGGTTAGGGTTAGGGTTAGGGTATATCTCAAAATTGAAGAAAAAACTCAGTTAGGGTTAGGGTTAGGGTTAGGGTTAGGGTATATCTCAAAATTGAAGAAAAAACTCAGTTAGGGTTAGGGTTAGGGTTAGGGTTAGGGTTATGGTTAGGGTATATCTCAAAATTGAAGAAAAAACTCAGTTAGGGTTAGGGTTAGGGTTAGGGTATATCTCAAAATTGAAGAAAAAACTCAGTTAGGGTTAGGGTTAGGGTATATCTCAAAATTGAAGAAAAAACTCAGTTAGGGTTAGGGTTAGGGTTAGGGTTAGGGTTAAGATTTATCTCAAAATTGAAGAAAAAACTCAGGGTTAGGGTTAGGGTTAGGGTTAGGGTATATCTCAAAATTGAAGAAAAAACTCAGGTTAGGGTTAGGGTTAGGGTATATCTCAAAATTGAAGAAAAAACTCAGTTAGGGTTAGGGTTAGGGTTAGGGTTAGGGTTAGGGTTAGGGTATATCTCAAAATTGAAGAAAAAACTCAGTTAGGGTTAGGGGTTAGGGTATATCTCAAAATTGAAGAAAAAACTCAGTTAGGGTTAGGGTTAGGGTTAGGGTTAGGGTATATCTCAAAATTGAAGAAAAAACTCAGGGTTAGGGTTAGGGTTAGGGTTAGGGTATATCTCAAAATTGAAGAAAAAACTCAGTTAGGGTTAGGGTTAGGATTAGGGTTCGGGTATATCTCAAAATTGAAGAAAAAACTCAGGGTTAGGGTTAGGGTTAGGGTATATCTCAAAATTGAACAAAAAACTCAGTTAGGGTTAGGGTTAGGGTATATCTCAAAATTGAAGAAAAAACTCAGTTAGGCTTAGGGTTAGGCTTAGGGTTAGGGTTAGGGTATATCTCAAAATTGAAGAAAAAACTCAGTTAGGGTTAGGGTTAAGGTTAGGGTTTGGGTTAGGGTTAGGGTTAGGGTTAGGGTTTATGGTTTA